>JAJOOR010044576.1:0-10302 GCA_036250505.1 Solanum acaule
GAGTTCAATTATTGGTTGTATGATAAAGAATATTTGAGGCTGTTTTATGTGTATTGGTGTTGGTGCAGCTTGGGTAATCTTGGAAAAGGATATATAATGTATGTATTGGGAAGAGAAGGAGGGTGTGGTGATACACAATCTTTTAAGGGCTGTATGGGCTCATTATCCGTCAATGTTAGCTACAGTTTTATGGGGCTCACAGAGTTATAGTTGCTAATTTTAGTTTATCATGACTTATATTGTAGATTAAAACCTAAAAGGAGAGGCTGAATCGTGATAGTTCTATCGGTCGGAGGATAAGGTATGTAAGGCTATTCAATTCAATATTCTTCGGCATGAAATCTGATACTTGCAATTAATATCAATAAGTGAATTTCCTAAGTTCTATTCCTAGTAAAGGAAACATAGTGGCAGCGTACGATCTCCAAATAGCTAACAATATTTCCCACTTTCCTTAGTGTATAGAATTACTTCACTATATGTTAAGTACTCTATACTTGTGTAATTATCCTCCTATGTGCTGATATAGAAATGGTATTTGCAAAGGCAAGATTGGCGAATCCCCCTCTTAGCAAGTTGAAGACAATTGTGTAATTTAAGCTCACAAGTAATGCATTGATATTACATAGCTCCTTATGTCATTGTTACTGCCTTGAAGTATTATTTTCATCTCTTCTACTATTGGTCCGTAGTTCCAAATCTAAAAAATGATTATGACCACCAAAACAACATCTCAAATATTAAAGAATCTAAGTGAAACAATCTGTATAATTATGGGTGGCAACCCAGGGGCATATGCCTAGCATGGGTCGATCCCAATTGGTATATAATGGTGGCAGCTGAGGGGGGAAATCCTAGCATGCTGCATTCCCAATTAGTATAGAAGGGTGGCATCTCAGGGGCGAAAGCCTAGCATAGGCCGATCCTAATATGTGTAATTATGAGTACAACATCCCACGGGTTAAAATGCTTAGCATGGGTCATGCTCTTCTACCACTGATCAGATGGTCATTCGTATCAGATGCCTTATAAAGATCATAACACACAGAAAGGTATAGACAATAATGTAATATACATGATCCAATAAGAGTTAACAAAGGTGGTCTTCTGTTCTGATTTATGCACACATATATTGATACTCGGTTTCATTCGAATTCTTGTTTATATATGTTATTGACTTATATATTCAGTACATTTTTTTGTACAGATATCACTCGCGGGGGACGCTGCATTTCATGCTGCAGGCATAGGTACCCTAGCTAGTAGACCTCCTCAATAGATGCAATCGACACTTAGCTACTTTTTGTGAGCTCCAGGTTGATTTGAAGCTTTACTGAGTCCTTGGTAGATTCATTTTGGTATTGTATCGTAGTTAAGGGTTAGGGGGGGTCTGTCTTGACCTACTCTAAGGTTTTCTATCTTTTAGAGGCTTTGTAGACTTTTGTATATGGTTTAGTTGCATCTTAACAAGTTGTGGCCTCAACCGCCAAGTCTTATATATAAGTTTTGGGTCTACTTATGTTGGTTTGTATCGCTGCAACCTATGTGAACTTGTCACAAGATTGTCATAGTTATATGCATAGTAAGCACAAGTTACATGTTGGTTCTCTCGGGGCTTTAGGGCATTGGGTGCCTGTCCGCCTTAGTGGGATTTGAGCCGTGACAAAAGTGGTATCAGAGCAGGTCATTTTAGGGAGTCTACAAAGCCGCGTCTGTGTAGAGTCTTTCTTATGGATGTGTTGTGCACCACATTTATAAACATGAGGCTACGGGACATGTAGGAGTTGTCTCTTTTATTTTATTTCTTATATCGTGCGATAGAACTAATGTTGTAGGTGAATCGTATTTAACTTCTGGATTGCTTTATTATAGCAAAGATGTTGGTTACGAGAAGGAGTAGAAGTACATGTAAGCGAGTAGATGTGGCCTCCCAAGAAGGGACCAGCCAACCACCACCTAATCAAGCTGTTCAAAGTGTGGCTCAAGATGAGTCTCTATCACAGACTTCCCCGACCCCTCCATCTCTAGAATATCTAAGGAGGGAAGCTGGACCTCAAGAACCCACTATTAATGCTACCGAGAAAGATTTGAGGAACTCAGTCCAATTATTGACTCGTATAGTTGCTGGCCACAACAAAAGGCAGGAAGGTCCAGTTGCAGGAACTAATGGTGTAGATAGAGCAGATGGCACGCGAATACGTGACTTCCTTAATTTGGACCCTCCATCATTCACCGGGTCAGATCCTAATGAGGATCCACATGACTTTATAGATAAAATCCAACGCACTTTGGATGTTATGAATGTAAGTGGTAAAGAAGCGCTTGAGCTAGCAGCACATAAATTAAAGGGTGTGGCTATAATGTGGTACGAAGCTTGGAAGCAGTCTAGGGGAAAAGTTGGACCTTCAGCTACGTGGGAAGAGTTCAAAAAGCCATTCCTTGACCATTATCTGCCATTGGAGATCCTAGAGGCCCGTGCGGATCAGTTCTTAAATCTCCACCAAGGAAGTATGTATGTGAGGGAGTACAGTCTCAAATTTAATTCCTTGGCTAGGTAAGCTCATAATGTATTAGCTACTACGGAGGATAGAGTTTATCGATATGTGGATATATTAGATTCATATCTGGTTAGAGACTGTACCATTGCTTCGTTGCATTAAGATATGGATATAGTAAGGATGCAAGCTTTTGCGCAAAAGTTGGAAGATCAAAGGCAAATGAGAAGGGCACAATAGTCAGAAACAGGGAATTCTAAGAGTGCCCGTTCCATGGGGCAGTTTACACCATCCCAAGATGAGTTTGGGCCTCGATTCCTTAACAGACCGCCAAGGCCATCATCTTCCTACTCTACAACTAGTGCCCCACCTAGGTTTCAAGAGACTAGGTTCAATTAGTTTTGGCAAAGAGGTGAAAGCCAAGGTTCACGAACAACGGGGTACCAAGAGCAGGGAAGTATGAGCCAATCAAGACCTCCTTGACAATCTTGTAAACAATGCGGAAAATATCATTTAGGGGCATGTCGGTTGGGACAAATGTTTGTTTTTGGTGTGGTACACCGAGTTATATGATGAGAAATTGCACTCATAGGGGTGTGGGTGGTGTGGCACAACCTACTAGATCAGTTGATGCAACCTCATCATCAACACCTTGTTAAGGTAGGGGACAAATGCTTACTGATCGTGGCAGAAGAGCTAGGGGAGCAGCTAATTCTAGTGGAGTTCAGAATCGCACATATGCTCTAGGGGATCGACAAAATTTGGAAGCCTCGCCAGATGTGCTTACAGGTACATTGTCCATCTTTTCACATAATGTATATGCATGAATTGATCCGGGGTCTATTTTGTCATATGTTACTCCATTGATTGCTGGTAAGTTCAAAAGAACACCAGAATTATTAGTGAAGCCATTTGAAGTATCTACACCGATTGGTGAGTCTATTATAGCTAGAAGGGTTTATTGTAATTGCATTGTAACTGTTTGTGATCGTGATACATTGGCTGACTTTGTTGAGCTAGAAATGGTAGATTTTGATGTTAAAATGGGTATGGATTGGTTAGCTTCTTATTATGCCACGGTAGATTGCCGAACTAAGATGGTGTATTTCCATTTTCCAAAAGAGGCAGTTCTTGAATGGAAAGGTAATATTGGGGAACCAAGAGGTAAATTTATTTCTTATCTTAAGGCAAAGAAGATGATTTCCAAAGGATACATATGTCATCTAGTGAGAGTGAAAAATATAGATGCGTAGCCACCAACTCTTCAATCCATTCCAGTAGTGAATGAGTTTCCTGATGTATTTCCTGAAGATCTTCCAGGTTTGCCTCCAGAACGAGAAGTAGAGTTTGGTATTGATGTGATTCCAGATACTTAACCTATCTCCATTCCTCCATATAGAATGTCCCCGACAGAATTACGGGAGTTGAAGGAGCAATTAAAAGACTTATTAGAAAAAGGATTCATAAGGACTAGTATGTCCCCATGGGAAGCACTAGTTTTGTTTGTACGTAAGAAAGATGGCTCATTAAGAATGTGTATTGACTACCGGCAGTAGAATAAGGTAACGATTAAGAACAAATATCCCCTCCCTAGAATTAATGATTTGTTTGATCAGTTACAAGGTGCTAGGTGTTTTTCAAAGATCGACCTGAGTTTGGGTTTTCACCAAATAAGGGTCAAAGAAAAAGATATACCCAAGATAGCTTTCCGAACACGGTATGGTCATTTTGAGTTTTTAGACATGTCATTCGGGCTAACAAATGCACCAACAACTTTTATGGATTGGATGAATAGGGTGTTCAAGCCATTTTTAGATGTATTCATGATAGTATTCGTAGATGACATTTTGGTGTATTCAAGATCGGAAGAGGACCATGCTAATCACCTGCGGCAGGTTTTACAAATTCTTCGTGATCGTAAGTTGTATGGAAAGTTCTCTAAATGTGAGTTCTGGTTGCAATTTGTGGCATTCTTAGGTCTTATTTTATTCGATGAAGAAATAAGGGTTGATAACCAGAAGATAGAAGCCGTGAAAAACTGGCCAAGACCTACAACGCCTACGGAGATCAGTAGTTTTCTTAGATTGGCAGGTTATTACAGAAGGTTCGTTGAAGGATTCTCTTCAATTGCTTCACCCTTAACAAAGCTAACACACAAAGAAACCAAGTTTCAGTGGAGTGATGAATGTGAAAGAAACTTCCAAGAGTTGAAGAAAAAATAAACTTCTACACCTGTATTGGTACTTCCAGAAGGCAAAGTAGGCTATGCAATGTATTGTGATGCATCGGGAGTAGGCATAGGTTGTGTATTTATGCAGCATGGTAAAGTAATAACTTATGGCTCAAGGCAACTGCGGCCACATGAGAAAAATTATCCAACTCATGATCTAGAGCTAGCAGCAGTTGTATTTGCTTTGAAGATATGGTGCCACTACTTGTATGGACTTTATGTTGACATATACACTGACCACAAGATTTTGCCATATATCTTTAAGCGAAAGGACCTAAATCAAAGGCAGCGAAGATGGCTAGAGCGATTAAAAGATTATGACATTGATATCTTCTATCATCCCGGGAAAGCAAATGTAGTAGCTGATGCGTTAAGTCGTAAAATAATGGCAAGCACTTATGGGCAGTCTGTGGAAAGACAAGGAATAACTAAGGATCTACGTCAACTACCTAGCTTGGGGGTTCGCCTTCTTGAATCTCCAGACGAAGGGGTTGCTGTGCAAAATGTGGAAAAATCCTCATTAGTAGTGGAAGTGAAAGAGAAGCAGTACACTGATCCTCTTCTATAACAGCTTAAGAAAAATGTATAGCAGGGTATAATGAAGGCATTTGAGCTTACGCAAGAGGAATACTTCGGTGTCAAAACAAAATGTGTGTACTTAACGTAGATGAATTGAGAAAGAGGATTATGATGGAAGCATATCATTCGAGATATTCTGTCCATCTGGGGTCAACTAAAATGTATCATGACTTTAAGGAAATGTATTGGTGGGGTGACATGAACAAGAACATTGCGGAATTCGTGGCTCAATATCCAAATTGTCAACAAGTAAAAGTAGAGCACCAAAAGACCGGAGGTTATATGCAGTGTATAGAACTTCAAATTTATAAGTGGGACATGATCAACATGGATTTTGTCACTAGTTTGCCTTGCTCGTTTCGGAAGTTTGCCTCCATATGGGTAATAGTTGACAGACTCACTAAAACAGCGCACTTCTTGCCGGTGAAGACTACTTATAAAGCTGAAGAGTATGCAAGGTTGTATATTAAAGAGATAGTTCGACTACATGGAGTGCCAATCTCTATAATATCTGATAGAGGATCTCAATTCACTGCAAATTTTTGGAAATCATTTTCGAAGAGTTTGGGAACACAAGTGAATTTAAGTACAACCTTTCACCCCCAAATAGATGGTCAGGCAGAGTGTACAATTCAAACACTTGAGGATCTGCTGCAAGCATGTGTATTAGACTTCAAGGGTAGCTGGGATAATCGTCTACCACTTTTTGAATTCGCTTATAACAATAGCTACCATTCAAGTATTAAAATGGCACCTTATGAAGCTTTATATGGTAGAAAATGTAGACCCCCGATTGGCTGGTTCGAAACTGGTGAAACTGCGTTATTTGGGCTAGACCTTGTTCATCAATCTATGGAAAAAGTCAAGGTGATACATCAACGACTAGAAATAGCTCAAAGTTGACATAAATCATATGCGGATGTTAGAAGGAGAGGACTATAATTTTCTATAGGGGATTGGGTATTCTTGAAGGTGTCACCAATGAAAGGGAAATTGAGTCAACTCTATATAGGGCCATATAAGATTATCCAAAGAATTGGCCAAGTTGCGTATGAGTTAGAGCTACCTCAAGAGCTTTCAACCATTCATCCAGTGTTTGATGTGCCAATGTTTCGAAAATGCGTAGGTGACCCATCTCGTATTACTCCTATTGAAGATGTACAGGTTACGAGAGATCTCACTTATGAAAAATTACCCATTTCTATTCTGGATCGACAAGTTAGGAAGTTAAGAAATAAAGAAGTAGCTTTTGTAAAAGTATTATGGAGGAACCAACAAGTAGAGGAAGTTGTATGGGAAGAGGAAGAAACAATGAAATTGAAGTATCCTCATTACTTCCAGACCAATGAGGAAGATTAAAATGTTGACTTGAGGCGTTAACAAGTAAGTATAAGTCTATATGTTCAATGTGATTAATAGTAGTACTAAATTATGCTTGAACTTGTTTGGGCTGGATAACCATGCTAACATTCGAGGACGAATGTTCTAAGGGAGGGAGGATGTAACAACCCGTATTATGAATATGCTTGTTATATTCTTGCGATACTTGACATAGCCTTATAGTATAGGCGATGGACCATGTTTCTTATATGATTAGCGTTGATTTAAACTAGTTCGAAAGGTGATGTGATGCCTTCCATGTTTCAGCATATGTACTGCAATTTAACTCCAACCGGAGTATTTAAACTTGAGACAGTAAGGTGGTAATTGAGCTTAAAGTTGAAAGTTAAGTGCTAACTGAAAGCAAAAAAGGATTAATTTTTAGAAAATGGAATAAAATAAGTGAACTGTTTGCTTGACTTAACTAAGCTAGTAGGTGACAAGTAGGTGCATCACCTACTTTACTTATTGACCAGTCCAAAGGACCAAGTAGGTGCATCACCTACTTGAGCTATATGGATCTAGTTAAAAAGGTCAAGGTTTATGGATCAGATTTGGACCTATGCTAATGGACTCAATTGAGGCCCAAACTAAGTTAAATAAAATGAAAATGAAATTAAATCCCAGCAGCCAAATCTGCCAAGGCCCAATATATTTAAGCCCAAGTGTAAGCAAGTAGGTGCATCACCTAGTTTGACCTTTTGAGCTACTTGATGTACATAAGCAGGTGCATCACCTACTTTACCAATTAGTGGCTGAAAATGGACCAAAAAAAATGGAGGTTCTAGAGGATATTCTTAAAGGTGAAGAAGGCTTAATATAAGATATATTGGCTGCTATTCTCACTCATTTAAACACACAATATGAGAATTAACTCCAGCTCTCTCTCTCTTTTCTCTTAAGGATTAAACCAACAGCCTTAAAGTTCCTTCTAGGATTCTTGAAGAAACCGTCATATCTGCAAACCAAGGTAAGAGAAACACTTATGTAATTAGCTTAATTCTCCCTTGGATGACTAGAAAACTTGTTATTCATGCTTAATTATAATTACAAGGCAGTAGTTCCCACAAGCTACTGCTCACTTTCCTTAATTATTAAGATACTTTTCTCTTCTTCTATGGTTTAAGTGTGAAGGGAAGTTGAAGATCTAGAGGAATTCAATTTATAAGGAGAAGTTGCAAAAATTGAGGTAAGGTGATTGCTCCATTTTCTTCCTCCTTATGTATGAGTTTGAGTGAGGAATTATGGGTGTTCAGCCATAAAGAACTCAAGGGGGGTGGTGAGTTCAATAATTGGTTGTATGATAAAGAATATTTGAGGCTGTTTTATGTGTATTGGTGTTGGTGTAGCTTGGGTAAACTTGGAAAAGGATATATAATGTATGTATTTGGTAGAGAAGGAGGGTGTGATGATACATATTATTTTAATGGCTGTATGGGCTCATTATCCGTCAATGTTAGCAATAATTTTACGGGGACTCACGCTGTTATAACTGCTAATTTTAGTTTATCATGACTTATATTGTAGATTAAAACCTAAAAGGGGAGGCTGAATCGTGATAGTTCTACTGATCATAGGATAAGGTATGTAAGTCTATTCGATTCAATATTCTTCGGCATGAAATCTAATACTTGCAATTAGTATCAATAAGTGAATTTCCTAAGTTTTATTCCTAGTAAAGGAAATATAGTGGCATCGTACGATCTCCAAATACCTAACAATATTTCCCCCTCTCCTTAGTGTATAGAATTACCTCATTATATGTTAAGTACTCTATATTTGTGTAATTATCCTTCTATGTGCTAACATAGAAATGGTATTTGGAAAAGCAAGTTTGGTGAATCCTCCTCTTAGTCAGTTGAAGACAATTGTGTCATTTAAGCTCACAAGTAATGCATTGATGTTACATAGCTCCTTATGTCTTTGTTTCTGCCTTGAAGTATTATTTTCATATCATCTACTACTGGTTCGTAGTTCCAAATCTCAGAAATGAGTATGACCACCAAAACAACAATCTCAAAGATGAAAGAATCTAAGTGAAGCAATCTGTATAATTTTGGGTGGCATCCCAGGGGCAAATGCCTAGCATAGGTTGATCCCAATTGGTATATAAGGGTGGAAGCTCTGGGGCGAAAGCCTAGCAGGGGCCGATCCCAATTGGTACAGAAGGGTGGCAGCTCAAGGGCGAAAACTTAGCATGGGCCGATCCCAATTTGTGTAATTATGAGGACAATATCCCAGGGGTTTAAATGCCTAGCATGGGTCATCCTCTTCTACCACAGATCAGCTGGTCATTTGTATCACATGCCTTATAAAGATCATAACACATAGAAAGGTCTAGACAAGAATGTAATATACATGATCCCACAAGAGTTAACAAATATGGTCTTCTGTTTTGATTTATGCACACATATATTGATACTCGGTTTCATTCGAACTCTTGTTTATATATGTTATTGCCTTACATATTCAGTACATTTTTTTCGTACTGACGTCCATCGCGGGGGACGCTGCATTTCATGCTGCAGGCACATGTACCCCAGCTAGTAGACCTCCTCAATAGGAGCACATGACACTCATCTACTTTTGGTGAGCTCTAGGTTTATTCGGAGATTTACTGAGTCCTTGGTAGATTCATTTTGGTATTGTATCGTAGTTAAAGGTAAGGTGGGGTCGGTCCTGACCTACTCTAAGGTTTTGTATCTTTTAGAGGCTTTGTAGACTTTTTTATATGGTTCAATTGTGTCTTAACAAGTTGTGGCCTCAACGGCAAAGTCTTGTATATAAGTTTTGGGTCTACTTATGTTGGTTGGTATCGCTGCATCCTATGTGAACTTGTCACAAGATTGTCATAGTTATGTGCATAGTAAGCAAAGGTGACATGTTGGTTCTCTCGGGCCTTTAGGGTATCGGGTGCCTATCCATCTTAATGGGATTTGAGGCGTGACAAAAGTGGTATCAGAGAAGGTCATCCTAGGGAGTCTATAAATCCGTGTCTGTGTAGAGTCTTGCTTATGGATGTGTTTTGCACCACATTTATAAACAGGAGGCTACGGTACATGTAGGAGTTGTCTCTTTTCTTTCATTTCTTAGATCGTGCGATAGAACCAATGTTGTAGGTGAATTGTATTTAACTTCTGGATTGCTTTATTATAGCAAATATGCCGGTTACGAGAAGGAGTAAAAGTACAGGTAAGCGAGTAGATGTGGCTGCCCAAGAAGGGACCAATCAACCACCACCTAATCAAGATGTTCAAAGTAAGGCTCAAGATGAGTCTCTATCACAGACTTCCCCGAACCCTCCATCTCTTGAAGATCTAAGGGGGGAAGCTGCACCTCAAGAACCAACTATTAATGCTACCGAGTAAGATTTAAGGAACGTAGTCCAATTATTGATAGGGCTGGCAGGGGGACCGGCTCGCCGGACCCAATCCCGTAACTTCTTGCGGGTTGGGAGGGATTCGGGATAGGGGACCGGTTAGGGGCCGATTTACCCTTTGGTCCTGGTCTAACCGGCCCGGCTGATTTCGCGGGATCCTCTCAATTTTTTTTTTTTTTTTATTGATATCCTTTGGGGACCGTTGGGGCAACGGCTAGTGGGGGGGGGGGGGGGGGGGG
>JAJOOR010044577.1:0-11600 GCA_036250505.1 Solanum acaule
GGTAAGGATCCGTTGAAGCCCAATAGTTTAGGTATGATACTCGTAAAATTATATTTTCTCTATCTCAAAATTATGTGATTTTTCAAATTTCGAAATTTAAACAAGTCTATTTTTATCAATTTTTTAAAAATATTTAAAATCGACAATTTGTTTCAAAAAATTTAAAAATTTCATACGCGAATTCACAATCAAAATTAAACGATTTGATTCTCAAAAAGCGAAAAATGTCACATAAATTGGGACAAAGAGAATAATAATTTCAGCAGGAAAACCTATTTATCACTCAAAAAAATAATACGTGTACCGTCACTTGAAACTCTTTAAAGAGCTTCCAGAACGTGATGTCCACATAGCATGACATATTCCTTGATACAGGAGTTTAATGAGTTTATAATAGCTTATGAATATTATGTAAATATCCAATAATTTAAATATAAAACTCCTAAAATGGTGATAGTTTAAAATACTTTTTCACTCATAAATCCACCTCATTAATTATCGAAACTTGATGATTTTTCCTAATTAAGCAATGCAACTACTAATTTCTTCTCATTTTCTCTTCGTTCTTGTCAATGAAACTAATTAAGATCTCGTTTGCATAATTACATAAATAATGAGTTTCTTATTTATCACTTGGTGCCTTTTTTTTTATATATATATATATATATATATATATATAAGTGTCTAATATTGTTTTTAATAAGGCTATTTGAATTTCAAAAACTGAAAATCCATCCAACTGAGTGATAGTAATATACGTGACTTGTAGTTTATTTATATTTTGTTCTATTTTTAATATAACATTGTAGAATTTTATATTTTTATATTAAAATGTGGCACCTATTTTTACATTATCTATACAAAATTAAATTTGTCAGCAAACTAATTGAAATTGACTATTGAAAAATCAATATAAATCCATTTAGATCTTATAATTGACTATTGCGACCAATTACTTAGGGGTTCTTCAAAGTTCGAAATTACTTAAAATCCTTAAACTTAATTGACTCGAAGAATTAATTGAAGATACATACATTGTGCATATAACATCAAGTCAAAAAAGCAAACCAAACCATTTTCCAACATGATTAATATGAAAAAAAAAATCTTTATTTATTGAACCATATATATATATGAAAAGGAGATACATAAATCATGGTTCAATTTTGCATATGAATAACATACATTGTAAATTAGTTTTGGTGAGTTTTGTGAACCCTTTTTGTTCCATAATTTGGTGGAATTGGACAAAAGCACTTATTTTTATTCACGTCACATTTGGGATTTGCCTCTTTGCATCTCATAATCCTATCACAATCATTATCATTA
Source organism: Solanum acaule (assembly GCA_036250505.1). Lineage (NCBI taxonomy): Eukaryota > Viridiplantae > Streptophyta > Magnoliopsida > Solanales > Solanaceae > Solanum > Solanum acaule. The sequence continues at coordinate 1,330 of JAJOOR010044577.1, forward strand.
GTGCATCCTCCTTTAGCATGGCTTCCTTGTCCTACCAACATTCACATCGTTGAACAAATCAGTGAATACAATTTTTATTATAACCGGTAGTCAACATTTGAAAAGGTAAACAAATTATTAGTTTTACTGGTCGATACATATAGCTTAAATCTTATACAGATAAATTGATAAGAAAATTGCTTACCAAACAACATAAGCAAAAAGGAGATCAAGAAAACCTTAAGGAGTGTTGCCTTCTCCATTTTCTTTTCCAAGTTTTGTGGTAACACAAGAGTTATTAACTATATATGTGATTGTTATTATTGATTTTAATTGTCATTCTTAGCAATGTATTTATAGGGAAACAAAAACATTTAGTTGATAGAGAAATAATAACTTAGAAAAAGAAATTCAATGTACTTTCCCTAAATTAAAGAAGTCAAATCAAATATGAAGGTTATACAATACAAGTAATTTATTGGTAAATAATAATTTTAAAAAAAAAAACTGAAAACATTGAATTATTTTGAAAAGTGGGTAATTTTCCTTTGTTGTTTGAGAATTAATCTAAATATCTTTAATTGAATATATCTTTGCAAGTTAAATGTCGATTTTAGAAAAATAAATAAAATAAATAATAAATAAATAACTGTTGATTTTAGCAATATATATAGAAAGCAATAAACATGCACCAAATTTTAATCTGATGCACAAATACCAAAAAAGATAAATTCTAATTTATCAGGATCAAACAGTTTTATGTCCTTCGCATAAATAGTGTAGCTAGCTAAAAAAGTTAAATTAATCTAAGACTAAGATAACACAATCTTTTCTTGCATGACGTTCACTAGATAATAGAGAAAAAAGTTTTTAGTTTTATACAGGGTGTGTTTGGTACGATGAAAAATATTTATAGAAAGTATTTTCCAATTTTCTTATATGAACTTAATTTTTTCAAATTAAGGGAAACGACTTTCCTAAAAAGTAAAGAAAACATTTTTCAAAACTCTCTTTCAACCTCATCACTCGAATTCCGACCCCGACTTAGGAGTCAACACTTCACCTCGACTCAGACTAGACTCTTGACCTTGACTCGGGCCTCGACCCTACTGTTGACCCACAACCCAAATCTAACCTACACCCGACCCAAGACCCAACTCCTGATGCATACCTGACTCTTAACCCATGACCCAATTCCCGATCCCAACCCTAACCCTAGACCCTATTCCCAACCTTGACCCTTGACCCAACCTCGACCTCAATTTCAAACCCAAACTCCTAACCCCAGCTTGAGAAACTCCCAACCCTGATCCAGAACCTCGACACTGACATTGAGCATGATTCGGGATATATCTCTTTGACCTTGAGTTGACCCGACCTTTATCCCGACTTAGGATCTGACTTTATTGACCTCGATCCAATTTACGACCCAAAACCAACTCCGAACATACATAGGATCCAACTCCCGGTCCCTACCCATGATACATAAATGTGCCATTTAACTTGACCTAAACTAATATTTATGCCCTCCAACGCCGGATGTGGACATATAGATACTTAAACTTGTATAAAATTGAACAAATAGACACATGTGTCCTACGTGAAATGATACTCACAGAACGTTACGTTAGATACGGATTACTACATAATAGACAAACACATCTTTATGTGACATGATTAATTTTATTTTTTTAATCATTCTTAATTGTCACGATCCGAGCCTACACATTGGACGTGGCCGCCACTTGAGAACCATTGTTGGTCTCCAAGCGAATCCCCATCATGACTGACTACAAGCGGAAGACCAACTCAAGCATACACAAGCATCAAATTGAAAGAAAAGATAGATCAACAGTTTCTTTAAATCTCAAAACTTTCTAAATATTCTAAGTATGAACATAGGTTTTAAATAAAACATCTAAAACTGAAAGACTCTCCAAAACTGTCTATCTATGAAGCCTCTACTATACAAAAATGTTGGGCTGGGAGCAGATTGCATGGTAGGACGACTCGCGATATCAACCTCACCCCCGGGTCCCTCTTTCTTGCTGAGCTGGGAGTGGACTATATGGTTGGGTGCCCCTGGGGTTACTCTTTCTAGCTGGGCTGAGAGTGTATTATTGGCTGGGTTGAGTCTGATGGATTATCTTGGTTATTTTGGGCTGGAAGCCCGGTTTTCTTCTTTCTCAGTAAACTTAGCTATTATGTGTACCTATCGGGCTTATGGGGGTTCGTTCAGGTTTTATTTAAACTTGTGCACGAGTGTACCTTTTGGGCTTATCGGGTACAATTAGGTTTAGTTTTGTTGTACTTAGTTTATTACTGGTATGCTCGTGTGTTTTCTTTTCATATCCGCTTTAACCTCTCTGTGTCTAGATTCTATCCTTTCTTATTGTTTTTACCCCTTTTTGCTCAGCCGACCTTTGATGCCTATTAAGTATATGTTGTTTTGGTACTCATGCTACACTCTGCATCTATTTCGTGATCTAGGTCCTAGTACCAGTTACCAACGGTGCTTAGTTCCAACCTTCTTTTGCAAATGTTATTCAGAGACAAGGGTGATGACTTGGTGTTTGGGGTTTGTCCTGTCTCCTTCTTTTGTTTTAGCTAGTCTTGTTGCTTTTGAGACACGCTTTGTTGTGGTCCACTTTTGGGTCTTGTACTCTTTATTAGATAGCTCTGTACTAGTGACTTCCAGGTTCTGGGAGGAATTTCTGTATATATTTATTTTGGTTTGCTTCCGCTTTGTTGTCCTTGTTTAGATTATTGTTTTTGCTAGTTTCTTCCCTTAGGCTCATTACTTGATGTTCTGGGTTACGGGTTGGCTTACCTACGGGTGGGGTATAGTAGGTGTCATATTGACTCGAGAAATCGAGTCATGAAAAGTTGGTATCAGAGCCCTAGGTTCATCGGTCTCACTTGTACAGAGCTAACACCTAGTAGAGTCCTACGGATAGACGCGATGACGTCTGTGTTTTATCTTTAGGAGGCTATAGGGTGTCCTAAGGAAAATTCTCTATTTTTCTATTATATCGTGCATAATGTCTATTATGAGTTTCTTAAAATCTCTCTTGTTTCATTCTTTTCACAGGATAGCTCATACGCACGGTGTTGCGGCACATGGTAGGGGTCGACCTCTCATGTCGGCTCCGACACCAGCACCAACACCAACCCATAAGAGAGAGGAGGATCCAAATCCAGTAGCGGACCCTCCAACAGCTCATATACCAGCTCCACCGGTGGGGCCGGGGCCAACCCAGTTGCCACCCGAACGAGTTCTAACTCCAGATCTCCAGGTCGCTATTACACAGCTCTTGTATGTGCTTGGGGGTATGCAGCAGCAACCCGCCCCAGCTACACCAACACCAGTATCGCATGATCAGCCTATAGTGAGGGCACCTCAGATCCAGGTACCACCTGAGGGAGTACAACCCTTGGAAGCGGAAAAACCTATGCCGCTCGAGGACCAGAAAATGCTTGGAGTGTTTCTCAAGTTGACACCACCGAGGTTTTCTAGGGTTGTGGGTGAGGATGCCTACGAGTTTCTTACTACTTGTTGTGAGAGGCTATTCACTTTGGGCCTAGTGGAGTCTAGAGGGGCCGACTTCTTTACTCACCAGCTAGATGGGTCAGCCAAGTAGTGGTGGTGCACATTCATTCAAACCAGGCCAATCGGGTCTCCACCGGTGTCATAAGATGAGTTTTCCGAGGCCTTCTTCTTGGTCAAGTTTATCCCTCGTAGCGTCAGAGACCGCCTCAGAGATCAATTCTATAGGTTAGAGCAGGGATCCATGTTAGTGGCAGAGTACGAGACTAGGTTGCACGATCTCTCTCGTCATGCAGAGATGATATTACTGATAGAGGAGGAGAGGGTTAGGTGCTTTGTCCGTGGGTTGAGATTACAGTTTCAGCTTGAGACCTAATCTTTGGTTTCTGCGGGTCGATCCTTTTTAGATGTGGTTAACCATGCAGTACTATGAAGCATATTCGTCATGAGGCCCAAGAGGGCAGCGAGAAGAGGACTAGGCATAAGGGCAGCTACAGTGACTCCCGCCCAGGTCTAGGAATTATCATGACAGGACCCGACGACAGTTTCGACAGGGTCATTCTAGCAGGCCTACCCATGGCTCTCTTCAGGTATCAGATGGTGGTTTGAGCGAGGCCAGTTTGAGTCAGAGCTGCGAGGTGTTTCGATTGGGTTCTTCTAGCCGTGATGGCCGTTCTATTGGGAGTCACCCTTGGCAGGGTTGCTTCGAGTGTGGTGAGATGGGTCATTGGGCTAGGGACTGCCCTCAGCATAGTCAGATTGCTCCCGCTCCTCAAGCAGCTCCCCCAACTTTACTAGCACCTCCAACTAGAGGCCGTGGTCAGGGTCAGAACCATAAAGGTGGTCATCAGGGTATACGAGGTGGTCCCCGAGGAGGCAGGTCAGGTGGTAGGTTTGATAGTCAGGGCAGAGGCAGTCATAGTCATTTCCATGCAACTCCAGCGAAGGCTGAGACTGAAGCATCAGACGATATTATCACATGTACGATTCTTTTATGCCAATAGCCTACCTTGGCTTTATTTGATCTAGGCTCTACTTTTTTGTATCTTTCTATTTACTATGCCTCTCGCTTGAGTATGAGTTCTGAGCCTCTGGTAGAGTTGTTGCATATGTCGACCCCCGTGGGTGAGTCTTTAGTAGTGGATTAGATATTTTGATCTTGCTTAGTTACTATCCATGGGCGTGACACCCGTGCTGACATTATATTACTTGGCATTGTTGATTTCAATGTGATTCTGGGCATGGACTGGTTATCCCCTTATCACACTATTTTAGTTTGCTTCTCTAAGACCGTTACTTAGTTATTCTTAGTATTCCTTCGATGGTGTGGCAGGTATCTCATAGTAGCACACCATTTGGGGTTATCTCTTTTATTCGGGCTAGAAGGCTAGTGGCTAGTGAATGCTTATCATATTTGGGCTATGTGTGTAATGTGAGTAGGGAGGTCCCTCTGGTTGAGTCTCATGTTGTTCTTGACTTCTTAGATGTGTTTTCTACTGACCTATCTGCTTACCCCTAGAGCGTGGTATTGATTTTTTTATTAAGCTTGAGCCGGGTACTCGGCCTATTTTTATTTCGCCATATCGGATGGCTCCGGCAGAGCTCAAGGAGCTTAGTGTTCAGCTTCAGGATCTCTTGTGTAAGGGATTCATCAGACCTAGTGTATCGCCTTGAGGTGCTCACGTTCTTTTTGTAAAGAAGAAATACGGTACGATGCGTATGTGCATTGACTATAGGCAGTTGAATAAGATGATAGTGAATAATCGAGATCCTCTACCTAGGATTCATGACCTATTTGACCAGCTACAGGAAACTTCAGTTTTCTCTAAGATTGATTTGAGGTCCGGTTACTACCAGTTGAGAATTAGGGTAGCGGACATCCCTAAGACTGCATTGAGGACCCGTTATGGCCATTATAAGTTCTTAGTGATGTCTTTTGGGTTGACTAATGCCCTTTCTGCCTTTATGGACTTGATGACGCACGTGTTCAGGCCTTATCTTGATTCATTCGTCATAGTCTTCATTGATGACATTTTTATATACACGCGGAGTAGGGGTGATATTGACCAATTTTTGAGAGTTGTGCTCCATAATTTGAGAGATCAGTGACTTTATGCCAAGTTTTCCAAGTGTTAGTTTTGGTTAGACTATGTAGCATTCTTGGGGCACGTTGTGTCCAAGGAGGGCATTATGGTAGATCCGGCGAAGATTAAGGTTATTCGTGAATGGGCTAGGCCCACCTCGATTACTGAAATTTAGAGTTTCGTCGGACTAGCTGGCTATTACAGACGATTTGTGGAGCTTTTCTCTACCTTAGAAGCACCTCTGACCCGATTGACTCGTATTAATGTTCTATTTGTTTGGTCAGATGAGTGTGAGGCGAACTTTTTGAGGTTCAAGGAGTTATTGACCACTGCTCCTATATTGACTCTTCCAATTAAGGGCAAGGGCTTTACGGTTTATTGTGACGCATCCGACATTGGTTTGGGTTGTGTATTGATGTAGAAAGGCCGAGTTATTACTTATGCGTCGAGGCAGCTTAAGTTGCATGAGCGCAATTACCCCACCCATGACTTTGAGTTGGCGGCGGTAGTTTTCACACTTAAGATTTGTAGGCACTACCTGTATGGAGTTCAATGTGAGATCTATATTGATCACAAGAGTCTTCAGTACATTATGAGTCAGAGGGACCTTAATTCAAGGCAGCGTCGTTGGATTGAGATCCTGAAAGACTACGACCTCTCTATTCTCTATCATCCGGGCAAGTCGAATGTGGTAGCGGACGCCTTGCGCCGGAAGGTTGTGAGTATGGGTAATCTAGCCTTCTTATTTGTTGAGGAGTGACCCTTGGCTTTAGATATTCAATTCTTAGCTAATAACATGAGTCAGTTGGAAATCTTAGATTCTAGATGCGTCTTGGTATGAGAGTTAAATCTTATTTGCTTGATAGGATTTGTGGTTGCCAGTTTGAGGATGAGGCCTTGGTGGCCCTTAAAGATCCAGTGTTAGCGGCTGATGGTGATCAGGCTACCTTAGATCCTTATGAGGTGTTGAGATTTGATGGCTGCATCTGTGTTCCAAGAGTTGAGGATTTGGTATGGTTGATACTTTGTGAGGCCCATGAGTCTAGATACTCTATCTATCCAGTAACAGTGAAGATATATCGTGATTTGAGGCATCATTACTGGTGGAGTGGCATGATGAGAGATATTGCTCACTTTGTTTCCCGTTGCTTGTGCTGCCAGCAGGTAAAGGCCGAGCATTTGAGGCCTGGTGGTGAGTTTCAGAGATTACCCATTCTAGAATGGAAGTGGGATCGCATTACTATGGCTATTTGGCTGGCCTTTCGTGAACTTTTAGAGGTGTTGATAGCATTTGGGTCATCGTTGATCGATTGACCAAGTCAGCACATTTTCTTCCTGTTCAATCTTCATATAGCACTGAGAGGTTGGCTCGTATCTAAGTTTGGGAGGTGGTTCGACTTCAAAGGGTACCAGTTTCTATTATATCAAATAGGGGTTCTCAGTTCACATTTAACTTTTGGAGGACCTTTCCAAATGAGTTGGGCACCCAGGTTGACCTTAGCACAGTTTTCCACCTGCAGACTGATGGTCAGTCGGAGCGTACTATTCAGGTCCTTGAGGACATACTGGGGGCTTGTGTTTTGGAGTTTTGTGGTCATTGGGACCGGTTCTTGCCTTTGGCGGAGTTTGCGTATAACAACATCTACCATTCTACCATTTAGATGGCCCCATTCGAGGCCTTGTATGGTAGGCGTTGTCGCACTTCGGTGGGTTGGTTTGAGTCTACAGAGCCTAGGCCGCGGGGTACGGATTTGATTCAAGAGGCTTTGGACCAGGTAAATGTGATTAAGGATAGACTCAGAACGGCTCAGAGTAGACACTAGAGTTATGCGGATCGGAGGCGTCGACCTTTGAGATTCTCTGTTGGTGATCGGGTATTTCTTCGTGTGTATCCCATGAAGGGTGTGATGAGGTTTGGGAAACGGGGTAAGCTTAGCCCCGTGTACCTTGGGCCTTTTGAGATACTCTGGACAGTTAGAGATGTTGCATATGAGTTGACCCTACCCCCAGCATTTTCAGCCATCCACCTGATTTTTCATGTCTCGATGTTGCGCTGGTATGTTCTTGATGAGTCCCATGTGCTCCAATATGATGCAGTTGAGTTGGATGACCGTTTGACATTTGTAGAAGAGCCAGTAGCCAGAGATGTGAAGAGATTGCGCTCGAGAGCCATTCTTGTTGTTAAGGTCCGTTGGAGGCATAGTCCAATCGAGAATGCTACCTGGGAGACCAAGCAGGAGATGCGAGAGCAGTTTCCTAGCTTGTTTGAGCCTTTAGGTACTTCTTGACCCATACTTTCGCAGACGAAAGTCCTTTTTAGTAGTGGATATTGTAATGACCCTCATGGTCATTTATGTGGTTATCCTTTTGTGTGTCGTTTAGAGCATTCCTGTAGCGGCCTCAAGTAATTTATGACTTGCTAGGACTGACAGTTCGGTCACCTGGTCGTTCATTTGGTTATTGAGTGAGTTATAGTGTTTTTGGAGCTTATGAACTTTGAACGATCTTTTTCAATCAAAAGTTCAAGAAGATGACATATGAATTCAATTTTGACAATTTCATCAACTCTGAAAGAGTTATTTTAGGTGTAACACCCCGTATTTGAAAATAGTCCAGATTGCAGATTTTTGGTGTTGCAGGTAGCATTCACAAGCACCATCCACGGACTGTAGGAGGACCCACGGTCCGTCCTGCAGGTCCGTGGTTCATGTCAACAACCTCCCCCAGAACTCAGCCAGAAATTCGGCCAAGTATTGACCCACGGCCGGACCTACGATCCGTAGGTCAAGTGACAGACCGTGGTTCGTGTTCGTGGATCGATGCCCCTAAAGCCTAGCTTCAGTCCTGATTGATGGTTGACCAGCACGGACCGTCATTCGATGCACGTTCCGTAGGTCTGATCGTAGGTGAGGGTAGCAGCCAATTAGATGAAAATTGTTGAGTCGGTCAAATTCAGATGGTCATAACTTTTAACACAAAAGAAATTATGTGTCCCATGACCTATGATATGATAGATAATTGAATCCTCTTTCCAACGCCGCCGAGTTTGCTAAAATCCAACCTTCGAGTGAAAAGGTATGCTCGTTTTAGTGAAGCCCTGTCGGGTAGACTCGACCGACGACTCCAATCGACGGACCGTAGATTGAATGATGGCCCGTCAGTCCCGTCCTTCAATCACACCGACAACAATTAAGTCAGGGGTCTTTTGGTCTATTCCTATTTCGTTTAATCCCTAAGATATGTCGTTTAGACCCTAAATCATGAGGTTTTAGTCAGTTTAAGCCTAGAAACATAACTAGAACTTACGTTAGTCAAAATCATTAATCAAACTTAGAAAAATTAGAGCATAAGAGAAGAAGAGAGGTCAAGAACCCTAGTTCAAAAACGCAGCAAGGTTCCATTAGTTCCAGCCCCAAAATCTAAAGATTTCTCCGTGGAATTCATCACCAGGTATGTGGGATTTCACTTGTAGGTTCCTTTCGCCCATTAGGTCCCTAGAATTCAGTCAGATTCTTGATTCCATGATTATGAACAGACCTAGGGTTTCTAGAATTTCAACAGATCATCATGAATTAGTTATTTAAATGTTCCAAATCAGATTATCATGTTATTGCTCCGTTTCTCGCATGAATTTCAGAACCCTAGCTATGTATTTCTTTAGTTCTTGAATTACACATGTTATGTCCGATATCTCAGTTATTTAGTTATACATGCCTCAGTTATTAATGCATCATTATCAGATTAATTGTTGCATTCTCAGTTTGCATGTTCAGTTTTGAGCTATCCGGTATTTACAAAAATTCAGTCATAACCAGTTAACCACTTAATTCATTGGGAGTAGCATAATACCAAGTTGGACTAGGGTTCAGTGTACCCATATAGTCCCAGAACTACGAGCCACGTAGGTGTAAGTCCCCTCTATGGGCAACATCAATTTAGTAATCACGCCAGCATGCCTCTACACCTTTGGCCGGGTGTATTGGGTCCTCTCAATGGGGGGTATACATCGGACTCCACATTTAGCTCATGTGGTTTTATGTCGGTTATTAGTAGCTCCCACAGTTCAGTCAGACTATATTGCATTGACCACATTTACAGTTCATTCAGTCAACATGTTATAAATTGGTCATTGCATTCAGTTAGCTCAGTATTCAGTATCTATATCATGTTCAGATTATATCATTGCTTATTTGTTTTGTTCAATTATATATTTATTTTAGCTTTACTCTATCCTGCATGCTCAGTACCTTTCAAGTACTGAAGCATACGTGCGCTACATCTTCTTGTGATATAGGTTCAGGTTCTCAGCATCCAGATCACGCATAGATCGATTCCCGATCTTCAGTTCAACAGTTGACATGTTTATCTTAATCACTTTTAGTCTTTAGTTTCAGTTTTGCTAGACCTAGTTTGGGGATGTCCCAACATTTCTAGTCAGTTTAGAGGCTTATTTCAGACATAGTTAGATTCAGCTTAGTATTGAGTTAATATCTTCCTTGTATTAAACTCATCAGTTTTTCATTTATCTCAGTTATAGTATATGGGTATTCCCCATCTTTTCATTTTATTTATGATTTAGATTCCGCATCAATTTATTATCTTTAGTATGCTCATGATCATGCCAGCAGGGTTAGCTTGGGATCACTTGTGGTCCTAGGTCC
>JAJOOR010044578.1:0-12813 GCA_036250505.1 Solanum acaule
AACATCCAATATAACACAATTGACCATCAATTCCTCATAATTCAATATAGAACAATACATAAATCAATAGCACATAACAATCTACACATTAATATCACATTATTAGCTCATAATCAATAGACCCACTTTAGACCCAAAATTAGGGTTTCAAAATATGCAAGGGTTCATGGAGTTTTTGACCTTAAAACCATCAATATTAACATAAAACATCATTTGAAATACTTTCATGCAAGAACCCAAGCTTAGAATTGAAATTGGGGGTTTTTAGTGTTTTTGAAAAACATTGAAATTACTTTGATTTGGCTCTTTGATTGAAAGGAGAATTAAAGATAAAATTCCCATACCTTTATGATTAATTTCCTAGGAATTTGAAGAGAAATCAGTAGGAACCCATCCCGTAGCTTGAAGCTTCACCAATGTCTTCCATGGAGTTCTAGAGAGAGAATTTATTTGAGAGGGAAGGTTCAATTTGGAGAATGATGTCTAAGTCTAGGTCTTGGGGTTTTAACCCTAAAATAGGTAGAATAACCATTTATAATAATTCCCCAAAGTACCCAAACTACCCCTCACTTAGTTGGAACTTTTTAAACAAGTCAAACTTGAGTAGTATTTTCGCAGATTTCGTCGGGAAACAAGTTCGCGACGCGGAGGTGTTCCCATAAGTTTCTGGAAATTAAATTTTGAGGCAGAGGATCTGCGACACGTCCGTGACGTGGACCAAACTTTTGGCCTTTGGTGGAGCTAGTCCACGACGCGGACATGCTCCCTCCATGAGTAACTTCAAGCTGCCTTAGCAGCTTGTTTGGCCAAGGGTTGGGATCCTTCTTGGGGACCCTTAGGGTGGTCCCTGGGAGTCGTACCCGAACGTTTTGACCCTAAATACATTTATTAAGACACTAGGGTCACCTCCACTGATTTTAAACTCCAAACAACACATAAAAACATGAACAACATACTAGAACACACCAACATGTAAAAGACTAGTTTCCAAATGTCTTGGTCGTCCCTTGACGTTTGACTTCCAAACTCTCTAAAACTGACTAAAAAGGCTATTCTTCATTATTTTAACAAGTTATTAATGTATAAAACCCATGTAAGGCTCTACTTTATCCTACATCATTTTGAGGGGTGTTACATAAACAATCTAAAATAATCAAGTATTCACAATCAGCCATCGGAAAAAAAAATTCTCATATCAATTATATAGAGAAATGGGTCAAACAACTCAAAACCAAAAATCAAAATGAAGGTTTGAATCCAGAAAACAATATTTGAAACATTACTCAAGGCGTTAGGAACTCATTAGGGAAAATTATTTCAAAAATGGGATTAAATCAGTTCATAAACTCACTTTTACTTCAAAACTTAAGTTCATGAGAACCCTTAATTTATCAACCCAAAATCTTGATTTTAACTCATAAATTTAATGATAATAATGGGTAACTGAAAGTTTAGAGTTAAGAAACGTTATCCAAAAGATTTTACTTGAAAACCTAGTCTAAATCGCCTTCCCAAAGCTCCCAAAACTCAAAAAATGTGAAATGGGGTTGAAACCCGGATTTCTAGAAGTCATTCTGCCCAGGTCTCAAATGATCATTGCAATCGCGACCAAGAGTCACGCGATTGCGATGAAGAACACAATATATTCATTAAAGTTGACCATCACAATCGAGTCGAGACCCCTATTATCGCGATACACTCTAATATGATGCTACACAATCGTAATGAGGGAGTCTCACTGTCACGACCCAGGGGTACACCTCGGATGCGACACGGCGTACTCGACCCCGAAGGGTCTTATACAAGCGTCATAGATCATTCATTGCATAGGTAATAAAATTAGTACGGAATTTAAAACTTTTTATTCAAAAACCATACAATCTAAAGACATTTATAAAGCAGTAGAATTCTAAAGTCTCACATGACCATCTTAGACAAAACTTTATACATGATAGGGTCACGGCCCTTTACAATCGAAATCTTAACAATAGTCTTAAAACATCAAAGAACTAGAAACATTAAAAGTCCTTGTCCTCGATCTATGAGGACATACCAAAAGATGTCTTGGATGAACTCTATTCCAAGCTTGACTAGAAAGAACCAAATTAAGTGCCAATCCCTACACTTCATAAAGGTAAATAAAATATGGGCAAGCACATAAAGTACTAAGTATGATAGCCATGCAAAAACATGCTTAATAAGGACATTTGTTTGAAAGTCATGATATATGCCATTTTGGTAAAACTTCATGAACATTGATAAAAGAGGCATAATATAAGTCACAACCAACATACAAGTCATATATTCACATTAGAACATAATCCACATATGAACCTTTACCTTCACCTTAAGCCTTCACCTCAAGTAACCCTCAAGCTATACCTTGTACAATGTATGGATAGCGTCCCATACCACCATCCACACCAAGGTACCACATTAAGGTCACCAAAAGTGAACTTACCATTAAACCTTTCCATCCTTACACAATACTAATACACAAAAGTCATAAACTTTACACAAATCATATCAATACATAAGGACCATCACCTAAGACAATTCTAAGTCATACTTGTGCAATGTGCAAGTAGCATCCCACTCACACTAAGTATGCCTTTGAAGTCACCATAGGCAAGGCACATTCATACTCAATAAGTCATGACAAGGAAGTAACTCATAATACAATCCAAGTATAACATGCATCATCTCATTCAAGCATATAAGTCAACATTCTTCTTTAACTTCATTACATTAAGAACACCTTCATTCATTAGACCTTTAGCCAACATTCTCATTAACATCCTCATAAGAGCACATTCATTACACTTAACATTATAAAGGAACACACCACAACCTCTCTTAAAGCCTACTTGTGCAATGCATAGATGGCGTCCCATACCACCACCCACACTAAGTAGTGCATTCTTAAGAAGCCATAGTTCATTAAAATTCTTTGTGGGGGTAAGCCTTAACTGATATAGACCATGTGAGCAATTTATGGAATCCCGATGTCACCCTCACCGGATAAGAGATTCCTACTTGCCTAAGGTAGGACCATTGTTGTTTAGCTTAAGTGGATCCACTAGCTAGACTAAGTGGGGACATAGTTATGGGATAGGGAGATTGCTACTAGATACCCCGCCTCAACTCATGGATGAGCATCCATCTCAAGAGATTGTTACTAGATACCCCAACTCAACTCCCGGATGAGCATCCATCTCAATTCATATCCTTTTGGTGCTTAACATTATTCCCCACGGAGTACATTACATTCATTACATTAGTTCATTATGGGATTAGAGATTGTTACTAGACACTCCGCCTCAACTCCCGGATGAGCATCCATCACAAACCCAACATTCATTCATTCATTTGAAAGCTCATAGATTCAAAGATGAGAATAGACTTTCACCTAAGAATCCCCTTATTGTGAGAAAGTCCTTTCACAACAAGTCATTATCATTCATTAGAGTACAATTGAGAATAGCCTTTCAATAGAATCGTCATCATTAACATGATCATAGAACTTCATTCATTATTCATTCATGAGTGCGTATGTATGTGAGAATAACCTTTAACATAATCATCATCATTCATACAGTTGCCTTCAAAACATGATCATAATACATCTATAGTAATCACACACATATACTTCACTTCATAAGCATACATAGTAATTAAACACCTCCACCTTTAAAGTGGATCAATAACTCAAGCACAATTCTATACAACAAGTAATTGGGCATAACTTGCCCTTTCAAGGCCATGATCACAAATCATCAACTCACCAACAATATAACATAATTAAGGCATAGATATTTGATACAATTCACTAATCCAAAGCAATTTAGACATACTTCGTTCATAAGCTTTCATAATCATCAAACCCACTTCATAAGGGCACAATTTAGGAATTGAGAATATTCATGGGTTCATAGAGTATTTTCATCATAAATCATCAATTAAACACTAGTTCAATCATAATTTGTCATTAGAAACCATTTGAAAATGTTTGATGAAAGAACACATGAGATTGAGTAAAACCGTAGATTTTTCATGCTTTGAAATCACCTTTGAATTGACTCCTTGAATGAAAAGTTAGACAAGGATCAAGACTACCATACCTTGCTATTGATTCCCACGAAATTCCCTTGAAAATCCTTTGAAAACCTTGAAGAAACTGACCTTGGATGCTTGAAGTCTTCACCTCTAATGGAGGTTCTAGAGAGAGATCTTTTTTGGAGGGGAAAGGTAGTTTGTATTTGGGGTTTTGAAATAATAGAATGTAAAATAGAGTTTAACAATTTTAATACTCTTAAAATATGTTAATAAACCCAAAATAACAGTCTATACACTTAACTAGCCAAGGGAGGAATTTACCAAACCACCCTTGGCGTGGCCGACTTAAGACAGGAAACTGAACCATTCACGAAACCCCATACATGGACCGTGGATAGGGTCAGGGACCGTATTGTCCGTCCGTCATCTAGTTCAAAGAGGTGCCTTTGGGGGCCATGAACTACGAAGGCCATCCACGAGGCGTGGATGGACCTATGGGGCGTGGACCCCTTCCGTAGGTCACCCCACTTTTGACAAGTTTCTAGTTTCAAGGGGTCTTGGGGGTTAGACTTAGGGTCTTTCTCAAGGACCCCTAGGGTGGTCCTTGGGGTGTCGTACCCTGACATTTGACCCCTAAACCCCTCAACCATGGCTCGGGACAACATTCCACAACATGAAACATCACTCAAACGTCACACCAACTCAAACACACACACGCTAGGCTCTAGTTTCACTTATTCATTTTTAGGGTCGTTACACTCGCGATTGCGATGACCAACATGGTCATGCACCAGAACCAGAAACCAACCAACTCAAAAGCATCGAAAGGACCCTCGGGATTTGTTCAGAACCTCGTACACACAAACCACATAAGAAAATCAATTATACTCGACGTTCCGAACTCAATGGAACCGTCAAACCATGAATATGAGGTCTTATTGGTCCAACATCCATGAAAACCACAAGAAACTAACTCAACGCCTAAAAGGGATAATACAAACTCGAGACCTCTCAAAAACAAACCAAGACCTCACCTAGGCCTAAAATCATCCCCCAAATCCAACGGAACTCTCAAAATTCTGATCCGAGCACCCGAACCCCAAACGTTGACGAAAGTAAACCCTTTGACACTCAAAACTCCAAAAGACCCCAAAAACTACTTTCTTAACAACTTAACCCTTAAAACTCACAAATTTACCAAAATCTCATCTTTTAACTCAAAGTTCAAAACTAAATTTTCAAACTCAATAATAAAATACTCAGGGTCGATATCGGGAGGGGAAAAATGGTAAATTCACCAAACTTTCTAAAAATGACCCACCGAGTCATTACTGTTTTGCATATGGGTAGGGGCATATATATGCTTAGATCTTCTCTCTTGCACAATTTTTGTCACTGAGCCTACATTATCGACTAGTTCTTGAGTAATACATAGATCAAAAGATTGAAAATCTCTAGAAAATTGATGATTAAATGAGATACCTCTTGTAATCCTCTTTGAGTCCGCCATCAGAAAGGAATCTTTGAGGTTTTCCTTATCTAAAACCCTAATCGAAATTGGAGAATTTACTAAGCAACTAAACAAACAAATATTTTGAAAATTTTAAAAAAAATACAGAATCGGTAAAATACCTTTCAAAGGCAAAAATATACATAAATGAATCAATGGAATTATTCTGAATATCTTTTGGGATATTTTTTTCTAATTTTTGGGGGGGAAAATAGGCACCTATTGATGAGAGAGAAGCGAGAGATTTAAAATTTAAAAACAATTCGAAGAAAGAAATTTTTTTTGAAAAAATATGAGAGAGAATGTGATGACTTAAACGTGGGATTAATGTGACATAAATTAGGAACTAACCTAGGATACACTTTATTTACTAAAATACTGACATATTGACATGTTTAATAAATTAATATATATATATATATATCGATTTAGTATTAGTTAAGCAAAATCATCAACCTTAATGATATCAATACGGTATCTATGTATACTGATTTATTATCAGTTAAGCAAAATTATCACTTAGGGCATCTATTGTAATTATTTAGGGGAGCATCAATGTAAAGGGGTATATATTTATAATTAATTTGTATTTTTGGGGCAATTGCTTAGTTTCCCCTTTTATTAATTATAAGAACGATAACTATACATAAAATGGGCAGAAGCCCAAAAATAAGAATAAAAAAAACTAGAAAAAGACCCAACCCAAAAACACTAAAATGAAACGTAAAGAAAAACAAGAACTAAAGACCAAACAATCAATTAAGAAACGCCAAAGTCTCTTCAGCTCATTGTTCAACAGTGATTGCATCCGAGAAGAAAGGACTATGGTCGGCGGTGGGAGATAGTTGGATCGACAAATACTCAAACACTCCTTTCCTTCAAGCTCGATTAAGATTTCACTAAAGACACCTAAAATTCTCACATATGCCATGAAATCCGAGTCAATGAAGATGTCTTCTAGCATTGAGAGATCAAAAGCTTGCGGGATCTATCCTTTTACAGGTTCCAATTATTCTTGTTGTCTAGGATTTGTTAGTATGTTCCCTTATATCTACAATTTGACTGGTGATTTCCGTCAACAGGCTGAGCCCCGGGAGCTAATACCATTGTTAAACATAGACCACTAGTCAAGATTTCATTTTCATAAGCGTAAACAGATGAGATCTCAACGGGCTGGTAATCAATTCATATATAAGTCAAATCTTGACCAAATTGTAAAAAAGAATTGTTCAGATTTGACCATTATATACATGTATTGCTCCTTTATGTGATTATCCATGTTTGTATCCTTTTGTATTAGATGAGTGCTATCTTTTGAACATGTTTATTGTATTATGTGTTTTGAACTCTTTTTATTCGCATGCGTGGGATTTGTTATTTGTCCATATGTATTATTTGTTTTACCTTTTTGGTGATTCCTTATAAGAAGAAAAGGTAATTGTTCCTGCAAAATCAAAAACTACATTAATGAAAAAATTTGCCATTAGGTTCTCTTCTCTGAAAGTATGCACCACTGTAACTTTTCCTGCTTTTATGATTCTCTCTATGCACCTCTCCTCCGAAGTAATTCTCCACGGAATCTTCCAATTCCCATCAAGAACGTTCTTCAGGATAAGTGAATCAGTTTTCATAACTACTAGAAGTAATTGCTTGGAAATGTAATATTGTAATCCTTCCTTCATGTAATATTCTTCAGCAATTTAGCTTTAACAATATAAAATCTCGCCTTTCATCTCTCACGTAGAAAGCTATGGAACTTTAGCTTTAGCTTCAAGGCTCTCTTTGGCCAATAAGTTTGGTCTAAAGAAAATTCAAATGACGTGTACAAATATTCTCTTGTATAATAACCTAACATCTCCTTGGCGGTTGATACAAAACAGGATAACTTGGTTTGTAATCCGACTCATTTTTAAAAAACATAACAAAATAATGGCATGTTACAATTTAATATATAATATTATTTATTTATCTTTGAGAAAGGAGTAATATCCCATTATCAAAATCCACATATATTATTTAATCTTAGTTTGTTGATATAATTATTACCTTACCATTTCTATCAACACAGTGGACTCTTCCAAAAATAAAATAAAAATGTTGAGATAAAAGCTCCATTTTATTTGTATATTAAAGTATAATTTACATAAATCTCATACATTTGGGGTTAATTACATTTTATTCCGAAAGTTTCCCCAAATATAAGAATCTCGGATTTTCATTGTTCTCGGATATATTTATTGGTTCTCTGATTGCAAATAATACATTACTTAATAGGAGGGATGCATCTGAGAGGGGATAGAGACTTCTCTGAGGGGAATATGGATGTATTCGAGAGGGGATTTTTGTAATTTTTTAAAATGGTAAGGAATTTTAGATATAGTGATATCTTAAGTTGTGTATTTATGTAATTTTTCATACCTTAAATATATACAGAATGGGCCAAGTAAACCCAAAAACAAATATAAAATAACAAAAATAAAAACAACAAATAGGCCCAGTCCAAAAGAGACGCCTTCTTATATCTATCATCCCTAAGAAGTAGGGTTTTCCATTTTGAACTCCCAACCATCTCCCTCTATGCCGCCGCTTGGAGCTAGTTGAACTCACTATCTTATGGTAATACTAATTTTTTTATTATTGATTTTATATGTTTGTCAAATTGAAATAATTTTTTGAAACTATTGCACAATCAACAAGAACGTTCATATTTAACGTTTTAATAATAGAGAAATATAACATACTTCACATAAAAAAAATTGTATTGTACTAATTGATATTTTGAATGATTAAGCTTTTATTTTTTCAGTTTTTTGACCAATCATAAAATCTATTTGAAATTAATAGAAATTTCTAAGTGGAAACATGCTAAAGGTATAAAACCTAATTATATCGAAATAAAAGTATCTTAATTATCATGTAGATGCTAGATGTTCATCAAAATTATCATGCTACATTTTAACACAAATATAGAACTGCGTCAAAATTATTGAGTTATGTTGAACCCGTTTAAGATGCTAGGTCTTCATCCTGATGTTTTTAATACAAATAAAAAATCTAATAGTATCTCCATCCTGATTTTCTAATATAAATATAGAATCTAAATAATAATTACTTAATAATTTGATTTTAAAGTGGGCCAATTTTTTTCAGGCTATCAAAACTTAAGTTTTACTATATATAACTATTACTAATATATTTTTATTACCATTCTAAAGTTACTTCAGTTAAAATAATTTTAACCCTAATTTTTTAATACATTTATAGAATTTAAGTAAAAGTTACCAATAGTTTGACTTCTAAAATCAAATGAATCCTGGATAAAAATCTTGGTCATTATATTTTTTTCTAATTGAGTATGAAACAATTCAAAGTGGGCCCATTTTTTTCTAGTCTATCCAATAGAAAGTTGTAGTATATATAGCTATTACTAATACATTTTTTATTACCTTTCTAAAGTTACTTGTTAATCTGAATAAAAATTACTAATTATTTTTTTGAGATTGCCCTTCAATTTCTCCAAACACAACAAAAGAAGGATCCATTTGGATCAGGAAACTTGTAAGTAAGCTATCGATCAAGTAATTCATTTTTTATTTCTATTCTTTTTCTAGTTCCTATTATACAAGTATTTATATTTAGTTACTTTAATTTTCTATTTGTCTCAAACATCAACATTTAAAAGGTCCCAAAGTCTCAAGTTGTATACGTTAAAAAGTTCTTTTTTAATTATAGCCTTGGAAATTTATCAAATTAAAAAGGTGGTGTGTCTTTTTTTTTCCCTTTATTACAATTTAGCAGTGTGAAAAAGTAGAAAATATTTAGTTTGGTGAAAATCAACATGGTTGTTTTCTCAAAAAAAAATTGAATTTATGACTTCTGCTATGATTACAGATCCTTCATAGTTATAGATGTAGTTCTTATGAGATCTTTGGATTCTATATATAAATGAATTAATTAGAGATACATGAGGTATATTGAGAAAATATCTGATAAAATGATAAAAAGTGTGACATGAATTTAAGACTCAAGAATAAAAGAATCCTTTGGTTTAATAACATTTTATCGTTTTATAAGCTTATACAACATGAAACTAATTAAATTATATAAGTCAATGAGTTGGAATAGTCTATGTGTTTAATTCTTTCTGAAATCTAGCTCTTTATTAGTTTGTGACTTTGTGCTATCTAATATATTCTATAAAATTTAGGTACGTAGGTTTAATAAGATCAGCGAATTATTTTATTTTGTTTTACCTTAATTAGAGATACTTGGGGTCTCTTTAGGATATCTCAAAAAGCATTTAATTTTGATTCTTCATAACTTTTATCGATTTAAAAAGTGTATAAATATTGGTGTTTCTATTGTCACATGTGATATTCAATTGAATTGATACATCATAAATTAGTACAAAAGTCAACAATGGAAGATCATACTGATACGACTGAGAGAAGAGAAAGTTTGGTTAATCTTATGATAAGAGGACCTAGACAAGATCAAAATGAGGACAACTTTGTTACTAACAATAGAGAATATGGTAGTGCATCTGGATATGAATTGAATTCTCCACATGGTATTTCATCAAAGAGTCATAAATACAGTGTCAATCAAATTCAAGAGCTTGAAGCATACGTGTATCATTCCAAATTGTTTTACATATATTAATATGTTTATGTGGATTAACATTTTATTCAATTTAATTTCCTTGTGGTATTAGTTTATTCAAAGAAAATTCACACTCCGACGAAAAAACAAAACTAGAACTCGCAACAAAATTTTTCGTGGGTAAAAATCAAGTGCAATTTTGGTTCCAAAATAAAAGATCCATATTGAAGGTGATGGTCATATACAACCCTTTTATTCATTCATGTTAATCTTGTTTAAATTTTTGTCTAATACTTATAAAAGTGAATGATGTTTTTTATTCAAACGCAAATGGAACGACATGATAAGAAAATGTTGCAACAAGAAAATGAAAAACTTTTCATAGAGTATGCCGCAATGAAGGAAGTCATGGAAAATTCAATTTGTGATCCGTATCATAATAAAGATACTATAAGGAATGAAAATGTTGATGAGATGCAAATATTGAATGAGCATGCCCGCCTGAAAAATGAACTTACCAGGATTGCTATCCTTGCAGACAAATTTTTTGGGCCTTCTACATTCTTAGAGGGATCATTAACTTCCATGATGGAAAATTTTGGGTTAGAATTACTTACATGAAGAGATGAAACTAGTGATATAAATGTTGTGGACAATTTATCATTAAACGAGGTTGATTTTGAAATATATCTATCAAGTCCTCTACCCACAAACTTAGTTAACAAAGATTTAACACTTGATAAATCAATGTTACTAAATCTCTCTTTGGACGCCTTGAATGAGTTGCTTAAGTTGGCAATGAGTGATGAACCTTTCTGGGTTAGAAGCTTTGATGGAGGTGGGGAAATATTAAATATAGAAGAATATGCTAGATCTTTTATTCCAATTATTGGCATAAAACCTAGCCATTTCACAACAGAAGCCACAAGGTCATTTGGTACAGTGGCTGGCAACAGTCTGACATTGGTAGAGATGTTGATGAATGAGGTACATAGGTTTTTCATCCCAATTTCCTTCTCACGTAAATTCGTTAAGAACTTTCAGTTGTTAACCACTTATACACCTTATTTGGTGTGAAAAATTATTGTTGTATTTTTTATTTTATGTTTAGTATTATTCTTACTTTTATTATATTTAACATATTCTCTTAATTAATGGTGCTTCAACTAACTATTACATATTTTTTTATCAATTAAGTTTAACTTTGAAGTCATAAACATAAGAATATGTTTACGTGTTATTTTCTATTTTTTTTTATAATCATTGTCTTATATATATGCAGAGTCAATGGGTAGAGATGTTTCCATGCGTTATTGGTAAAGTCAATACTTTTGAAGTTATTTCTACTAGCATAGGTGAAAGCAAGAGTGGTACTCTGTTATTGGTATTATTTCTTTCTCATTATTTTGATGCAAATTACATATCTAATTTTTATATTATTTTTTGCACTAATAGCTAGAAAGTATTAACTTGCAAATTGAAACTGAATTGCAAATTATTTCAAATGTGGTTCTTGTCCGTGAAATACAATTTCTACGTTTTTGTCAAAAACATGTCGAAGGTACTTGGATTATTGTGGATATCTCTATCGACACAATCAAAGAAGGTTCACAACAGTATAAAATTGAAAAATGTCGAAGGCTCCCTAATGGTTATTCTAAGGTAATTTAACTTAAATTGTTTTTCATTTGCATCCCATGTAAGTTTTCATAATTTTAATTTTTTTTAATGGTTGGGTTTCTTGTTCATTCTATATTGAGGATTTTCTAAAACCGATTCTCTTGACATTTGGTTCTAGCTTTTATATTTGCCTGATAGTTTCTTATATAGAGTCAGTTGAGTCCATTGAAAGTTGTATCTTAATTCTGAAGCTTATGCTTGTATTTTATGTTTTAAGATGCTTTTACAATTCATTAAATTACTATCATCGAATTCATAGCTATATATTTTGTGTTTTCATAATTAGTAAACTTTTAATTAGAAATGAGATCATTTAGAATATTCTATATCTTTTAATTATAAATTTATAATCTATGAATGAAGGTGAAACTTCTATATTATCATTATTAATAGATAAGCATATTCGTGAGATTATACTATTATTTCATTTCATATAGATATATTTTGCGTTTTCATAATTAGCAAACTTTTAATTAGAAATGAGATCATTGAGAATATTCTATATATTTTAATTATAAATTTATAATCTATGAATGAACGTAAAACTTCTATATAATCATCATTAATATATAAGCGATATATTCATGAAATTATACTATTATCTAATTTCATAGCTATATAATTTGTGTTTTTATAATTAGTCTAATTTTAATTAGAAATGAGATTATAGAGCATATTTTATATCTTTTAATAATAAATTTATGATCTATAATGAAGGTAAAACTTCTATATTTTTCATGTTTGATATGTAAGCTACATACTAAAGTATATTTCTCCCACCTCTATAATAGATGATTGTTGTCACGACCCGATTTATCAAGTCATGATGGCACCTACTATAACCCACCAGCAGGTAAGCCAACCCGTAACAACAAGTAATGGGTCTGAGGGTAGAAATTAAACAAGAGTAGGCAAATAACAATATAAACAGGCGGAAGCAAACCAAAAACCTATATACAAATAAA
>JAJOOR010044579.1:0-14975 GCA_036250505.1 Solanum acaule
CCCCCCCCCCCCCCCCCCCCCCCCGAAAAAAATAGTTAAACACTGTTATTGCCCCCAACACCCAAGCAGTCTGAACATGTAAAGGGATAGTCAATCTTCTTGTATACATAAGCTGATTCTCCTACAGTCATGTATATGAAGAAACATGTAAATGACTCTATTTTGAACTCGAATTTCACATTAACATAGCCATTTTGTGAGAACATCAATGGATCAATATCTTCAAAATTGAAAAATACGGAAAAACTAACCAAGTTCAAAAGTGTAGAAAGAATTTCATGAGGGATATTTGGAGAAGAAAATGTCATTTTTAAACTCCGTACTAGCCTCACTAAGTTGTGACCAGCAATTAACAAAAACCTGCAGCAAACAACTCCTGCCCAAAAAAAATGCTTGCAAAAGTTCAACATTAGGAAAAAGTAAGACAACTAGAAGAACTTCCTATTTTTAGAAAGTCTTTTAGCTTTCGGTTCTTTTTCTTATGAACAATGAAAAAGAGGTTTTCTATTTATTTATGTTTGAGATAAAGGTATCTGATGAGGATGAGGATGTTGAAGAGGTAATATTTGTAGTTGAGCCAGTCTTGCACATATTCTTAATGCTGGACTAAGTGATTTTTTCAAAAGTTCAACGCTGAAATGCCTCATCCACTTTGCCCAATCCTCTTTAGTACTCCGTTGAGAAGCCTCACCGGTGCTATGAAATCTGCCATCATTGACCTACATAAATATAGTTTAGAGTCAGTATACCCAACTAAACATCCTCAAATTTAGAAGAAAACTAATAGAAATACTATTCAAATAAAGGAAGAGAGAAATAGAAAAAAAAATTCAATAATTGCTGCTACAACTCAGAGTACAGGCGGACCTTCATAATTTTCTTGGTTTTAAAAAAGAAGGTTAAATGAGGAGCGAATGAGAAAAAATGTGAGAAAAAAATTCAATTTTCTCTGTACTACATGTTTCTCTCTGTACGTATTCTATACTTAACCTATAACAGTCGTTTCTTAGAGAGTGAACCACACACTCTGCCCTATGAAGCCACTAAACGGGGCTCCATTAGTGCGTGCTACTTCTCAGTTGACTCTCCAGCCAGGTGTGACCCTATATGGCGAGGCAAACCAAGGAAAACCAACTTATGCAACAACTATTACCATGACAAATCAAATAGAGAATGCTCCTAGATGCCCCATAGAATCAGTAATTGCAAGAATCACTACTCATAATGACATTCTGGTAGTAATTTTCAAGGAAAAAGATTACTATGGTATCATGGCGGAGGAATCTAGGTTGACAATCGTTGGGAGATTCTTAAAAGTGAGACACCAAAATTAATCGAATCAGGTCAATTTTTAAGGAATTAATTTCAATCAGGGGCTTAGTCAAAATCGATGTGTACGTTGATCACATCATGTTCTTAGGTTTCATAAATGAAGATGATTTTAACTTGATATGGTTCAAAAGGATTATTGAGATGGATGGACTTCAAATGTGGCTACAAAAGTGGACTCATGATTTCAAACCGAAAGAGGACATCCCTATTGCACACATGTGGGTTCTTCTACCAGGTTTGCCCTTCCATTTGAATTCATGGCTTATGTTAAGCAACTTGTCAGTTGGAACTCCCTTATCTATGGATGTTGCGACGAATGGAAGAACTAGACCAAGCTTGGCTAAGGTTATAGTTGAAATCGATTCTCACCTAGAAAATGTCTCGGTAGGTCTTGAGTATAAGGGATCATCTCTAAGGGGATACTATCAAAAGCTTGAATACAAAAACAAACCCAAGTACTGTAAGAATTGTAAAAAGTTGGGTCACAATGTGATGAAATGTTGGGTACTGGAAAAAATTAGGATCAATGAGGCTAAAGAGGAGGAGGATAAAAAGAATAAATCTGTCAATACAACTCAGGGGGGGAGTAGATAATAATAGGGGAAAACAAAAGCAAAATGAGAACAATCAGTGAATGGAAAGGAATGGTGAAGGCAATGAAATAAAGAACAAGAACAAAGGCAATCATATTCTGCAAGAAAAGCTTAAGGATCAACAAAATGGTAACACACAAAAGGATGATGATACTGTTGAGGATAACCAGACCATGGCTGAGAGATTGATTATGAATACAAAGCGTAAGAAAAAGAAAAAAAGTGCTCCAAAAAAGAAAAGCAAGGTCATGTTCAAACAGGCTATCTCTAGCATCAAAAAAAGAATGAAACAGAGACAAAATAAACAGGATCACGAGAAAGAAGAGGAAACAAGGAAGCAACAAACTCCTGAGTCATAAAACGAGAGGCAACCAAATGGACATACTGAGGTAGAAGGCAACAATAATCAAATGAATTACAATGGTACCGAGCTGAAAAACGCTATGTCTCCTAACAACTCTGAGGAAAAATTTGAAAATACCTACCCGTATAAAGAACTTGTCGAAAAAGAGCAGCCAAGGATCAATCATATAAGAAAGTCAACTAGCTTACCTATTAAGATTAAAAATCAAGAACCTTTACAGTTAGCGATGGAGTTGAACATTGAGCAGGTAGTTGATCAACCCCATAGGCCTCCAGACTACAATTCGAAAGATATTATCAATTGCAGAAAGGACAAAGATCTCACTGAATCCAGTTCTATAATCTCCAACAGTGAAAAAGAGGGATCACAAGCACAATGAGAAAATACTCAGTACAAGCAGAGAAGAAGAGGAAAAAGATCAAATGCAAAGACTGGTTCTCCCAGTAAGAAAAGAGAATAAAAACAAAACCAAAACCCCTCAGCTAGTATTCCATGATCAGTGCTATTTTCTGGAATATTAGGGGAATGAAATTAAAAAAAGAAAATCACAGAATAAAATACTTGGTTAACATTAATAAAGTGGTTTACCTTGCTATTTGTGAACCACCTGTTAATATAACTAAGATTTAGGGATTCATGAAGTTTCTTGGATTCCAATATTGTACGGCTAATACAAATGGCAAAATCTATTGCTTTTGGAATCACATTGATCAAGCTGAAGTCATTGCAAATGAAGACCAACAAATTACTATTAAATTCAATGAAAAGAATGGCACCAATGGTAGATACATATCTATTATTTATGCCAAATTCACTTCCTTGGAAATAAGAGAGTTATGGGATAGTTTGGAAAATATGAGCAACTCCATAAATGATCCATGGTATTGGAGGAGACTTCAATGCAATGATGTATCCTAATGAGAAACTAGGGGGGATACCCCCACAGGGCTAGCATGTGTTTTGACTATATTAGCACCATGGAGGCATGTAGACTATCTGATTTTGGTTTTGTTGGTCCTAGGTATACTTGGTGTAATAACATGAGACCCGGTAAAAGAATATGGAAAAGACTTAGTAGAGTGTTCGTTAATGATTTATGGGCTGAAAAATATCAAACCAACACCATCAAAGATCTTGCTAGAGTTGGATCAGATCACAGACATTTACTGATGAAAATTCACTCTGATAAGAATGATTTAATCAGGTACTTTAGGTTTCTAAGACAATGGACTCAACATTAGGACTTCCTTCAGGTAGTGCAAGATTCTTGGAATATGAATGTCATTGGTAATGCTTGTGAAGATTACACAGTAAGTTAAAAGCTCTCAGAAAAAGACTCAGTCAGTGGTCTAGAAACACCATTGGATATATTTTTGAATAGGTTAACACTTGGGAAGCTAAGGTGCAACTTCTGGAAGAATTGGATCTTGTCAATAATACTAAACAAAGTAGGGACGAATTGAACAAGGAGCATGTCGAGTATGTGAAATGGTTCAGTATCCAAGAGCCTCCTCTCAGGCAAAAGGCTAGAATCAGGTTGGTTTAAAGATGGAGCTTGTAATAGAAAGTATGTTCACATTGTTATTAGAGATAGGAGGAAGAAATTTCTCATTCACAGGATCAAGAACTACAAAGATAGATTGATTAGGGGGTAAACAAAATTTCCAAAAAAGCTATTAGGCATTGCAAGAAACTTTTTAATTTGGAGCAGCCTGCTATGAATAAGAGCTTCTTGGAGTGTATTCCAAGTCTGATTACTGATGAGAATAATGAAGCACTTCACAAAATTCCTATGGATGAAGAAATCAAAGATGCAATTTTCAACATGAGTGATCACACCGGTGCAGGAACATATGGCTTCAATGGTAAGTTTTTTCACACTTGTTGGGATATTATTAAATATGATATATGTGAATTTATTGTTGAATTTTTCATTCGTAAAAATGATGCAATCCGGAAAACATCAAGACCATTCACACAAAGCTAGGTTCAAGACCTTCAAAGGATACAAAGGCTATTCATGAAGATGGAGGTCCTCAAGATGGTATTGATGAAAAGCAAAGGATTCCATGCCTTGAAGATTGCGTGGGGGGATACATTTGGTGTGCAGGAGCCACTTGGCGCATCGCCCAATGGCTTAGGCAATGGCCCTAGCTCGCCTAATGTTCCAAAATGTGGCTAGAGTTGAAGTCCACGAATGAAACCTCATCTGTCACGACCCGGAGTTAGCCCATAGAAGCGACACGGTGTACTTAACCCCGAAGGGATCTCGTACAAGCCCTTAGCATCATCATAACATAAAGACATAGAATAATTGCAGAAAATTTTAAAACTTTTACAATAGAAGTCAACTTCTTCTTCAAAGATGAAAATAAGAATCTAGACTTGTCTCAATCACCATCTAGTACATAAGGAGTAAAATTAGGGTCAAAAGCCCTTTTACATCAATATAGTTCCAAAAGTGGAAAGTACATAAAAGCTAGAAAATGGAAACATCTTGTCCTCAAATTTGTTCATCTTGGCCGTAGAGTCCGCCAATAAGGTTGGAGCATGCTTAGACAATTGGGTGAACTTAAGGCTATATTCCTTCAAACTCATACCTCCATGGTGGAGGTTGATGAATTCATGCATCTTTCTCTCCCTCAACTCTAAGGGAAAAAACCTATCAAGGAAGGCCGACTTGAAAACTCCCCAATCAACCGGGACCGCTCTAATGGGTCTCTCTTCCTTCCATTTCTCATACCATACTTGAGCCACATCCTTCAATTGATAGGCAGCTAGTTCCACCATCTCTTGTGAAGACACACCCACAGTAATCGAGCACCTTAAACACTTCACCAATAAGCCCTTGTGGGTTTTCATCCACTTAACAGCCATAGAATGTAGGGGTATTCATTCTTGTGAAATCCCTAATTCTTGAAGAGGTTGTACTTGCATTGGGGTTCATATGAGCTCTAGTATCCATAGTGACTTGACTCGCTAAAACATGAGTCAATGTTTGGGAATCGACCTTATCTTCATATTTTTCATAGCCCCTTCATCATTAGGAGCTTGAGGAACTGAGGCCCTTGTTGACCTTGGGGAAGAACTCCCTCATCAACAATGTCCTCTTCCATCCTTCTTGCGGCCGCTCTACTTGTAGTCATATTCCTATATGCATAAGAAATGGGTTAGAAAAAGGACTTCATAGAGTTAAAACACTAAGGCACGACTACAGAGTAATGAAGAAGTGAAAGTTTCTAAACATCTTAAAGCCTCTCATTCATAAGTGTGGCGCGCTTCACACTCATAAACAAGACTCTACTAGTCGTGGTTGATAAGACATCAACCTAAATATTATCCCAAAACCTTATGCTTTGATACCAAGTTTGTCACGACCCGGAGTTACCTCCTAGAAGTGACACGGTGTACTTGACATCGAAGGGGCCCTTAGCATCATCATAACATAGAGACATAGAATAATTGCAGAAAATTTAAAACTTTTACAATAGAAGTCAACTTCTACTTCCTAGATGAAAATAAGAATCTAGACTTGTCTCAATAACCATCTAGTACATAAGGAGTACAAATAGGGTCAAATGCCCTTTTACATCAATATAGTTCCAAAAGTTGAAAGTACATAAAAGCTATAAAATGGAAACATCTTGTCCTCGAACTTGAGGACTCACCAAGCCTAGGGAATAGTCAACCCAAGCTTCAATTGAAGAGAGTAGTATGTATCAATGGCCGTAACCTACACTCATAGAATGTAGAAAATATGGGTTAGCAAAAATAATGTACTAAGTATGGAAGCCATGCACTAAATCCTTAAAACATGCATAAAAGGGACATTTAGTTCAAATCATGTCTTTATCAAGTTTGAAAGCCATAATGCACATTTAAGAAGCAACATAAGTCAAACCAACATATAAGCAACCCAAAGCCATACTAGTGCAATGCAAAGGTAAGATCCCATAACCCTACCAAATGCCAACTATCACATTTAGGCCACCCACAACATACATATCTTACTTTGCCTTATTCATATCCAACATACATAAGTAAGGAGTCATTCACATTCATAACTTGTAACAAGTGAAGTCAACCTTAACATTCATACATACCTTTCATACATAATTCATAAGCCTTCATAACATAAAAGAACCTCACCATGACCCCACTTAGAGTCTACTTGTGCAATGCCTAAGTGAAGTCTTACCCCCACTCATGCTAAGTAGTACCCCTTAAGAAGTCATAATTAAAGTTCATGTTCTTATCATAGTTCATATTCATATCATATAAGGAATATTAGCATTAACCGACATAGACCATGTGAGCTACATTGAATCCGGTGTTCTACCCCCACACCGAAAAGAGGTGTCCTACTTGCCTAAGGTAAAACTATCATAATAGCTTCTAGGTGGATCCACTAGCTAAGACCTATGTGGGCACATAGTTATGGGATAAAGAGATTGCTCCTAGAAACCTTGAATACTAACGTGGAGGTTTCCATCTCATGAGATAACCATATTGGGAACCCAACTACTAGCATGAAGGAACTCATCTCATACTCATATCTGCTCGGTGCTAAGCATAGTTCCCTTTAGGAGTTATGTTAAGTATTTTCATAGATTCATATTCACAAGAGAATACACTAGGCATTCAAGAGAACATAATATCATAAGAGCTCAAAGATTCATTTGGTGAGAATGTCCTTTCATCCCTTGAACCATCAAGATGTGAGTAAACCTTTCACATCTTACCAATATTGTATTCATGAGCATGACCTTTCAATCAACACAACAAGCTTTTCATACCATACATACATACTTCATGCTTAATCAAGTGTAAAGATATAGGGAATAAGGATCTTGCATCAATACTATAGTAGCACACTAGATATAGGATCATTACTATATAAGTAAATCACACACTCATATACAATTAACATCAAACTATGCAAACCCTAGCCAATTTCCCTTCAAGGCCATGACCAACATCAACCCTAAATTGTATAATTATATCATTATATAGAGAGATTTCATTTTTCAACAACTTAAAGAACATAAACAAAATCAATTATCAACTTCCATGGTCAATCAAGTCACACCTTAGTTCACAATTTAGGAAGAAAGGGAAATCATGGGTTCAAGAGATATTTTCATCAAAATCCATCAATACTACAATAATATAACCATAAACCATCATAATTAATTATAATATATCATAATTGAACAATAGAAATCGTTTTGGAAGAAGACCCATGGCTAGAATAAAAACCCTAGGTTTTGGAAGTCTTTAAAACACACTTTGGAGGGACTTTATGGGGGATAGCTACCCAAGAATGAAAAGCATCCTTACCTTGGGGAGATTTCCACACTAAATTGGAGTGAAAATCTTGGAGCTTGAACCCTAATCTTGACCTTCTTCTTTGTTCTTCAATGGAGTTTAGAGAGAGAATATTTTTCGGAGGGAAGTTGGTTGAGTTTGAGTTTGTGAGCTGTGAGGAGTTAAAAGAGTTTATTAATAGTTAAAATTACTTAAATATACTTAAAATAACTAATAATAACCATCCCTACCCTTAATTAATTAAAATAGAATTTACGGAAACACCCCTCCTTTGGCCGAACCCAAACCATCTTTTGCACGTGGTGATCTACAGACCACATCCACGGATCGTGGATGGGACCACAACCCATCCTGCATGGGCAAGGTTTGGATCAGAGATGGTGCATTTGATGGACAGCTTGGGGAGACTAAGTCTCGAACCATGCCTCCTAACCACAAAGCGTGGTTCCACACACGACTCGTGGGTGCCCAATCGTGGTTCAAGGTGTTTTTTGACAGCTTTTGGACCTTCCCTTGGGTCCTCCTCAAGGACCCTTGGGGGTTCCTTGGGGGGCCATACCTTGACGTTTAGGCACTAGGACCTCAATACTAAGTTAGGGAAGTTATTTTATGACTTTTACCTTGACATCAACCCTTTTTAGACTACATGATAGGCTCTAGCTTAGGTCATTAAATTTCCAGGGTGTTACATCGTTGTCCAGTCGGCGCATCGCCCAAGCTACTAGGAGAGCCTGGCTTGGCCCGCCCTTGGTCACTTTTGGGCGATTTCACCTAAAAATATAAATTTCTAGTTTAGGTTCATTTTAGACTTAGATTATTTTGATTATTGAAAACTGGAAATTCATGTTGATTATTGAGAGCTTGGTTAAGCTTTTGTTACCTTTTTGGTTTAGAAACGTCGGTTCCTTTGGGATATTGATTCCCTTGAGGTCGTCGTAAGGGTTAGGTGCTATTGTAGGATTTATCGATTGAGGTCTTTGGGTTTATTATACCCTTAGGTTGCCTTTGATTTCCTATTTGTGTGTCTAATTATTTATCCTTTACTTTCTTGTATTTTCGATTTCCGCATAGTTTGTGATTCCCCTTATAGGAATTACATAATTTGGTATCAAATGATGCAATTCGGATTACATCAAGACCATTCACACGAAGCCAGGCTCAAGACCTTCAAAGGATACAAGAGTTATTCATAAATATGGAGGTCCTCGAGATGATATTGATGACAAACAAGGGTTTCCATGCCTTGAAGAATGGATGGGGGGATACTTTTGGTGAGCAAGAGACACTTGGTGCATCGTCCAATGGATTAGGTGATGGCCCCAGCTCACCTAATGTTCCATAATGTGGCTAGAGTTGAAGGCCATGCATGAAACCTCGTCGTCCAGTTGGCGCATCGCCCAAGCTACTAGGCGAACCCGACATGGTTCGCCCTTTATCACTTTCTTATCACTTATGGGACATTTCACCTAAAACTATAAATAGCTAGTTTGGGTTCGTTTTAAACATAGATTATTTTGAATGTTGAAAATTGAAAACTCATGTTTGAGTGTTGAGAGTTTGGTTAAGCTTTTGTTGCCTTTTTTGTTTAGAAACATCGGTTGCATGGGATATCGATTCCCTTGAGGTCATCGTAAGAGTTAGGTGCTATTGTAGGATTTTTCTATTGAGGTATTTGGGTTTAATATACCCTTAGGTTGCCTTTGATTTCCTCTTTGTGTGTCTAATTATTTATCATTTACTTTCTTGTAAATTAGATTTCCGCATAGTTTGTGATTGCCCTTATAGGAATTACATCATTTAGTATCATATCCGAGTCCAGCCTCATTCCTACAAATCTAGTCTTGGGTTTTGTTGCTACCAAAAAAATGTGTTCAAGTTGTTTTTGAAGAATTTCTGAAATGGGTCTTGTTGATTTGAGTCTTCTTTGGAGTTTCCAAGGCTATATTAGTATTCCCTAACCTATTTCGAGTATAGGGCTGAGATTAGAAAGGGTTTGGTTCACTACTGAAGAAACAACCATTGAAGGTTGAAGACAAAGTGGGTTTTGAAATCTGCAAGTTTTGCCAAGGAATTGAAGGCTTAAAAGTATTGGGGTTTGTTCCCTATATCAAGGAGAGCTTGTATCTCGAATTTCATATAATTCCGAGCTAAAACCTTGAGGGTTTTAATTTGGGTCTTCATCATGTTCTTGAAGTTCTTGAAGAACGTTCAAATCTTCAAAGGGAAGAATATTCAAAAAGAAGGAGTTTGATTCCAAAAAGGAAGAAAGAGAGTGTAGAAGTGTTTGTAAAAGAGGGAATTTACCAAAAGGGGTAAGTACTGAAGGACAAATGCATGGGGTGACCACAGGAGTTCAAAATTTGGAAATTTTCAGGTGCAATAGTGGACCATTAGGCAATCCCCGACTTAGCTCGTCTAGTGCATTCGACACCTTGCCCTTTGGGTAGGTTGGTCGCCGAGTTGACTTGCAAATCGTGGGAGCTACTGTAATTTTTGGCGAGCTAAGCCTTGTACGCCGAGTCCAATCGGCGCATTGCCGAACTTCCACCCAGATTGCCAAGTTTCCTTGGTATACTGTTGAGTTTGGCGATCCCATCTTCAATTTGGCAAGCTGAATTTCACTTTTGGCGAAGAAAACAGGTCATTTGGCGATCGGAAACTCAAGTTACACCCCTAATCTCAGGTTCTAATTCCTAGTTTATTTTCTTTTGATTCTCAAACCTTCTCAAGATTCCTAAACCGATTTTCAACATGTAATTACTGTACTTGTTGACTATTGGTTCTTGAATTCACTTCTTTGTTAGTGCCTTTTCTTTTCGTGATTTTGTTCGTTCTACTTCGAAGTTAACCTTTTGATTCAAGTCCATTTGTTTAATCGAGTCGTCTATTCTTCTTAAAACAAGAATCCATTCTGACCAAGAGTAGAAATTGGTACCTTGTGATCGACCGAGTATAAACAAATGTCACCAAGAGCCACGCCAATTTGAGAGGCAATCAAAGGTGTGTAAACATGAGTGATTGTGAGTTCATTTTACTAACGCTAACGTTGTTTTCTGTTTTGTGAGTTGTCTTATTGTTAGGTACAATGGAAACCGGAGATGAAACTCAAGAACCTACCAGATGTATTACCTTGGCATCTATAATGGAGGTGTTGAAAAACATGGGAGGGCAATTGAACAATGTGAGAGGTGATATCACAAGTATGGAAGATAAATTGATCAACGTGGAAGGTTGGGTTAACTCTACGAACTCTACACCACAAGCTACCCTTCATGCTTCCACAAATGGGCATGATCACACTAATTCTCCTACTATCACACCCATAATCCTCCACCAAGCCTTTAACCTAACACTAATTCAGTTGGGTTCAAATAGCCAAAGAACCAATCGACCGTTCCATTTCCCGCTTAGTCAAGAAGCTCCACCAAATCAAAACCGACCTTACCAAACACCAGTCCACCAAAATCATCCCTACCAAAGGCCGCAACTCTAACCAAATCCCATGAATGAGGTGAGGAATGATGAGAACCAAGGAGGATATGAAGGTGAAGGTGAGGAAGCGCCATGGAATGAGTCACCACGGAATTGACCAATAGGTCAAGTGTTGCAAGCAGGACCAAGCGGTAGATTGGATCCGATGTCATATGGCAGGAGGCAACATGGGAACCACCCTTAATGTGGAGAACAATGTGAAGTCAATATCAATCAAGGAGGGCATCAAATGGGTTACTACCACAACGACCAAGGTGGCCATGGAGGTCGAGATGCTGGTATCAACTCTATCAAAACTACTATTCCATCATTCAAAGGGGAATGTAATCACGATGCTTATTTAGAATGGGAGTCGCAATGTGACCGACTTTTCAATGTCAATGACGTGACGGGGGTCAAAAGGAGTTGTTATGCTATCACTTAATTTGAAGGGTACGTTGTTACATGGTGGGAATATATGAATAGGTATCACTTAGTCGTTCAAGAAGGTCATCCTCCACTATGTACTGAATTAAAAAGATTGATGACAGTCAAGTATTTGTTGAAGAGATACCGCCAAGGGTTACTTGCCAAATTGTACAACTTGAGGCAAGGAAGTAAAAGCATTGAAGCCTATCATGATGAGTTCCAAAGCATAGTCATGAAGTTAGAATATGAAGTTATTGAAGAGCATGTCGTTATACACTTCAAGGTAGGGTTGAACAAAGAGATTTCTTCGAAGAAGACAATTCATAGGTTTGCTACCTTGAATTATATCTTTGAGGCAGCCCATGAGATAGAGATGTAATTCTAGGAGGATAAGGTATCTAGGTACAAGAGTTCATCTACAAATTTTTGGAGTAAGAACAAAGGGGGAGCTCAAACATCGTCGGGTTGGAACAAAGGAATGGATGTTAAGAAAACTTATGAGAAGAAGCCCTTTGAAGGAAACACTCCAAAGTACCCACCAAGATAGAAAGGTAATAATGACCCAACCTAGGTATCTAAGGGTATCCAATGTCACAAGTGTAGGGGATGGGGTCATATAATGCGCGAATGTCCCAATCGATTGAATGTCCTAATTCAAGGAGGAGAAATGTATCTTGGTATAGAGGAAGATCAAGAAGAGGGTTGTGAAGAAGATCCTCAAGAAGAGGATGAGTTTGAAGATGAGGAAGATGAGGAACAAGACCCTTGTGGGGGAAAGGTCATCGCCACTCCTAATGGTTTGATGAGGAGGGGTCCAAGTGAAAAGGATTGCTTCTAAGAAGGAGAGAAAATCGTTCCTCTATATGTGGAGAGGCGAGCAATGATTAGCAAAGGATGACCCGAGACAAAGAGAGAATATATTTCACTCCAAATACCTCATTAAGGATAATGTGTGTTCCTTGATCATTGATAGTGGGAGTTATGCAAATGTTTTTAGTACCGCTTTAGTGGAATTCTTGAAACTTCCTACCCCTAAGCATGATACACCTTAAAAGATTCAATGGTTGAATGAGTGTGGAGAATTGAGGGTGCATCGACAAGTGTTGATCAAACTCAAGATTGGGAAGTATCAAGATGGAGTTCTATGTGATGTGGTCCCAATGTAAGCTTGTCATGTACTACTCGGGAGACCTTGGCAATATGATCATTCAACCAAACATGATGGGAGTACCAACAAGTATTCAGTTATGTTGGATGATCATAAGTATGTTCTTCACCCTATGTCACCCTCTCAAGTCAATGAAGTATATCAAAGGATGAGTGAATTGAGGGAGAAGAGGAAGAGTGAGGAGAACATGTGGAGGCCGAGAGCCATGAAGAGGAGGAAGTTGAAAGGAAAGACCCAAGTATTGTTAGCCAACTACAAGAAGATAAGAGAAGAAGTGGAGCCCAATAGTTCTTTGATTCTTATCACACATAGGGATGAAGTATTACAGACTAACCAATCTCATTCTTCTCTGCCAAATTCTATTTCCTTTCTTTTGCAGGATTATGAAGATGTCTTCCAAAAGAATCTTCCAAGTGGGTTTCCCTCTCTTTGGGAGATTGAGCACCAAATTGATTTCGTGCCGGGGTCACAATTGCCAAACAAGACTACTTATTGAAGAAATCCGTAGGACACCAAGGAGCTACAAAGGAAAGTTGAGGAACTCCTCAACAAAGGTTATGTGAAGGAGAGAAGGAGTCCATGTGCCATGTTGGTTCTATTGGTTCCAAAGAAAGATGGAGCATGGCGCATATGTGCTGATTGTCGATCCATCAATGAGATTATGCCTACATGGGAGTAAATGAGCTGAAGTCATGAAGAAGCTTCATGAAAAGGTGTGGCTACACTTAGAGAAGAAGAACCAAGAAGTAGCCAAAAAGGCTAATAAGGGCCGCAAGAGGATTCTATTTGAACCGGGTGATTGGGTGTGGGTACACTTTCGCAAGGAGTGATTCCCCACTCATCACAAGACGAAGCTGATTCCAAGAGGTGATGGACCATTTCTGGTGCTTGAAAGACTCAACGACAATGCCTACATAGTTGCCCTTCCTCTGGAGTATCAAGTGCACAACACTTTCAATGTGTGTGACCTATCACCATTCCCAACTGTTGATGATGATGATCCGTCAAATTTGAGGACTAATTCTTTTCAAGAAGCAGAGAATGATGCAATCTGAATTACATCTAGACCATTCAACCGATGCTAGACTCAAGACCTTCAAAGGATGCAAGGGTTATTCATCAAGATGGAGGTCCTCGAGATGGTATTGATGACAAACAAGGGTTTACATGCCTTGAATATTGCATGGGGGATACTTTTGGCGAGCAGGAGCCAGTTGGTGCATTGCACAATGGCTTAGGCGATGGACCCAACTCGCCTAATGTTCCAGAATATGCCTAGAGTTCAAGGCCACGCAAGAAACCTCGCCGTCTAGTCGGTGCATCGCCCAAGCTACTAGGCGAGCCCGACTTGGCTCGCCCTTTGTCACTTTTTGGTCACTTTTGGGTCATTTCACCTAAAAATATAAATAGCTAGTTTGGGTTCGTTTTAGACTTAGATTATTTTGAATGTTGAAAACTATAAAACTCATGTTTGAGTGTTGAGAGCTTGGTTAAGCTTTTGTTGCCTTTTTTGTTTAGAAACGTTAGTTTCTTGGGATATCGATTCCCTTGAGGTTGTCGTAAGAGTTAGGTGCTATTGTAGGATTTATCAATTGAGGTCTTTGGTTTTAATATACCCTTAGGTTGCCTTTGATTTCCCCTTTGTGTGTCTAATTATTTATCCTTTACTTTCTTTTATTTTCAATTTCTGCATAGTTTGTGATTCCCCTTATAGGAATTACATCAAAGCTTACAAAATATTTCACTCACTTGTTTGGCCTTGATTCCTAAAGGTTGATTCCCTTTCAAATTTCTCTCACCTGAAACCGATTAGTCTAAGCAATTTTTCCAACAAAATTGTTTACAAAATTTTAGCCAAAAGACTTAATCCTATCCTGCATAGACTCATTTCTATTAATCAAAGTGTCTTTATTACTGGTAGGTTTGTTTTATTTAAAAATATATGTAAAAGGAAAATGATTGAGTTTTCGAAAAATCGATTAAACTTATAGTTTAAGAGAAATCGAATTTCCAAAATATTAGAGTCGCCACTTAATTTTTAGTAAAAAATCAAGAAAAAATTAAAGGTTTTCAAAAGATTTAAACAGATAAAATCAATTGAAAATAAAAGGGTTCGAAGTTCAATGTACATTTCGAGAAGGTGTTAGGCCCTTGGAATGCCCGCTAACTCGCGGTTGACCGGCGATTTGACTAAAAATGATTTTGACTAATTTTGAAATTTTAACTTAAGTAAAAGAATTCATTTATTATTAACTAATCCTTTGAAAAGAAAAACTTTAACTAAGTAAAA
>JAJOOR010044580.1:0-12125 GCA_036250505.1 Solanum acaule
TTCGGGAAATTGTTGGATTATGACAGCATGACTCTTGATATTATTGAACATTCATACCTTGTGGTGTATATGATAATATTGATTTGAAGTATGTTTGGCCTTAGTCTAGGCTTAGACTAGTGTTGCCATAGAGTTGCGAGGTTTCGGATGTCGTTGGGCAGTAGAACTTTTTCTGACGTCGTTTCGGATGGTCAGCTCCTTGTAGACTGATATAGCAGACTTGAGTCTGATAGTCTGAGCCTTAGCTAGGTGGTAACTCAACTTATGACCTTGTATCCATAATGCCCTGCTTTTCTATCGGCTACAGATACCCGGTTAGAGTCCGTGGTCCAGCTTACCTGTGATTTGATTTTGGCTACAGTACCCGGTTAGAGTCCGTGGTCCAGCCCACCTGTGCCCGACCTTTGGCTACAGCACCCGGTTCAAGTCCTTGGTCTAGCCCATATAAGTTGACTCATTAGCAATAGTACCCGGTTCGAGTCCGTGGTCCAGCTTGCACGTGGTGCATTCCCAATTCCTTACTGAAGCTTCAGTTTAGTCTTGATTACTCTCATCTGTAGGTTGAGGTTTTGTAGGTTGGAGATGTTCCGATTAAAGTCCGGGACGTAATGAGATCTTGGAATATAATTGAGAATGGTTCAGTTAAAGTCCGAAAATTGGTAATATTGTGATAGACTTTCTAGCTCCATTATTTTACTTCAACTGCCGGTGCATCTGCCAGGCATATGGGGGTCCGTGCAGGTGGTTTCTTTTATTGTGCATGAGCGTACCCGTCGGGTTTATGGGAGCCCGACGGAGTTAGTTAGATTCCTTGTCTTTGCTGCCTATACGCTCGTGTACATACCCACATTTACTACTCTTTTGCCCTTGATTGTGACCCTTTATTTGCATTTCAGTTCACTTTTGCTTATCTTGCTCAGTCGGCCTGATGCCTACTGGGTACCTGTTGTTTTGGTACTCATACTACACTCTGCATCTATTTTCATGATGCAGGTCCGAGTACTAGCTACCGACGTTGATTCGAGCCAGCTGCGGTCGTGATCAGAGGTAAGGGTGAGCATAGACGTTTTGCCCGTCTCCTTCTGTACTTACTTTTGCTTGACTTTTGCCTTTTTAGACAACTTGTTTCTATAGTCCACTTTTAGGACTTGTACTTTTGTTAGCAGCTTTCTACTTGTGACTTCCAAGTTTTGGGAGGAATTCATTTTGTGTATATATGTCTAGTCGCTTCTGCCCGTTCATTGCATGTTCATGTTATATTTATTACTATTTTAGGTTGATTGGTTGGTTTTCTACCCTAACATTCCATTACTTCGAGTTCCGGGATATGGGTCGGCTTGCCTACTGGTGGGTCATATAGTAGGCGCCATCATGACATGAGAAATTGGGTTTTGACAAAATTAATAAATGTTAATTTATCAATTAAATAATATCTCTAGAACATAATAATATTTCATGATTCCAACTCTATTAATTTAGTGAGGTTTTACTCTATGCATGATTACCCTAACTTAGAATTTTCCCTAGTAATTATAACCCTAGGTTTCAACCCACAGGGAGAACTCTGTAACACCCCTCAAATCGAAAGAACTAGAATTAGAAAGAAGCCATTTTTGGAAATATTCAAATTTGCAAAGTTTGACAAAGTTAAGCTATGTATGAGTTTTGGGTCAACTTCAAAAAACCTTAACTCCTAGCTCAAGATGAGTTAGGTGTGCTACAAGATACCATAGGAATATCTTTGAATTTTCTTTCCAATGCCATCAAGTTTGCTCAATTTCGAGTTCGTGTGAGGGAGATATGCCCATTTGAAGTCGGATTGTCTAGATAAGGAAAATCAAAACCGAATTTTAGAAGGGTATTATGGTCTTTTCATTACCTTATTAATTAAATTCACTTTTGGTAATTAAGTTGGGGTCTAAACTGATTTGGTTCAGTTTACGCTTCATAAAAGTAAGTTAGGGTTTTGAGAGAAGAGAGAAGAAGAGGAGAAGAAGCAAGGAATCGTCGTGTTCTTGAAGTTGAGCTTGTGGATTTCTCCAAGGGTTATCCCTACGAGGTATGTGAGATATCATAGCATTGGGTTCGTTCACCCATGTGCCAATAATGATTTAATTCTGTGAAATTATGTTCTTGAAAGTATAGAAATTAAGTTCTTGATGGATTTTGTTGAAATTTCTATTGGGTTCTTGATTGTTGAAGTTGTTGAGAAGTTCTTGAGTTAAATTCATGAAATTTGATGTTGTTATGAATAGATTCTTGCATACTTTGGTTGTGTATTCAAATCTAATTGTTTGGGGAAGAAACCAATCGAATCTAGAGGGTTTAGAGCTGAAAAACGAGCAAGAAAAATTGTCAAAACTTGGGGAAGAGGGGTGGGGCGACACGCACTCAGAGCACCCCACATTAGAGTCTGTAGTTAGGGCTCTGGCCCGCTGCGCCAGCCAGTGCGCCCCAACCAAGACTCTTTAGTTTCAGTTCTGGCGCCCGACGCCACTCAGTACGCCAGGGTCGCAAGGCCTTCTACCTGTTCCCACTTCTTTCCATTTGAGTTCCCTTGAAACGTACCTATGTTTTCTCGTTGATTTCTACACTCTAATATACGTCTAAACATCATTATATCATCCATAAACATGAATCATAACCTTGAATTGATAAATTCAAATTCAAGGAAAGTTAAGAGTCAAGTCTAGAGAGTTCCTAGAGTCTTTTCAAAAGTCTTTTACAAATATTGTAAGCTTGTTTTAAGACTTGAGTTTTTAGTTGAGTAAAGAGTAAAGAGTAAAGTTCATTTCTTTAAAAGAGTATATGGGGACTATATATTCCCAAAGAGTAAATGTTTTCACATTTAAACAAGAAAGGCAACACCGATTTCCAACAGAGCCTTTGAGTTAGTTTTTCACTAAAAGAGTAAATGCTTTCACAATTAAGCAAGAGAGGAACCATTGATTTCCTAGAGAGCCTTTGGAATAGTTTTTGAGTAATTATCTCAAACCATAGAAAGAGTATGTTTTTATACATAAGAGCTAGTTATATTTTGGGAGTAGTATTGAGCACCAATATGAGGGAGAGTTCAGACAACTCACAACCCCCATAAACCATATAGCCATCATGGGTAGAAAAGGGTCATACTGTTTAGATGATTCCTTAATGCTTTTAGCATAGACTCGTGGATCCACTTAGTTGTTAGGTTCTATACCCCTGGAAATGTATAGGACGACCCTGGCAGCGTGAGACAAAACGTTGTACCATCACATAGCTCTTAAGTGAGGGTTGTCGGTTAGAGAAACTCCCACAGAAATATTTTGTATTCATATATACACAGAGTTAATTGTATTTTTATATAAAAACAGAGTCTAAATTGTATCTTTGCATACAGACTGATTTACTATTGTATTTCTAAATACACAGAGTTGTTATCCATGTTTTAAAAACTTTTCTTTATATTGAATTTTTTATTATTGTTTTATATTGAAATGAGTTAAGTTGAGTTGAGTTAAGCCCAGGTATGTTCTTTCCATTCCTTTCAAGCTTATGTCTTATTTTAGAATTCTCCTCGCATGCTCGTACATTCAATGTACTGATGCCATTTGGCCTGCATTGTTGTTATGATGCAGATACAACTAACCAGGATCGGCATCCAGCACATCGTTGATTCTAGTTGAGCTTCAGAGTTGTTGGTGAGCCTCCTTGCTTCCGGAGGATTCCCTTTTATTGCTTTATCGGTTAGTTCATTAGGATGTCGTGAGTCTTGTCCCGATGTGCATCTCAGTTGTTAGAGGCTTCATAGACAGTTAGTTGATGTTAGTTCTTGAGTCTTTCCATTTCAGTTATGCTTGAGACTTAAGTTGTCATTTTTGCCAGTGAATGTTTAATTACAATACATTCTCAGTTATCTTTGAGCTTTCAGTTTACTTTTAAAGTACATTTATGTTTGAGTAAAGTCTTCCGCTAAGAGTTAAGCTAGGCCAAGGATTCGGTTGGGGCGAGCAATGGTTCTCGAGTGCCAGTCCCGCCCAGGATGTAGGCTCGGGGCGGACAAACTCACGTTCGATTCTATGAAGAAAATGTAATTTAGAAGAAATATACAAATAAAATTTACTTACCTAAATAAAAAATAAGCCTAAGTCTGGAAGAAAAGGTCATCCTAGATGTTCTCTAGTCAAAAAGAATAAGTTATGACCAGGACTTGAGGTGAAAAATTGACTTAAACATGAAATAAAAAGTCTATAGATAAGGCTGCAATAGTGAACAGATCGTTTGCTATAGTAAAGTCTCTTAGCTTTGATGCCTTCACTATAGAAAACCTTCATTTACTATAGAGAAACTTGACAGATTTTTTCCACTTTCTTAAATTTTTATTTTTGTCAATTTGGATTTCAAGTAACTATAACAATGAGACAAATTGTTACACAAAGTCGTATAGGTTATGTCTAAAGAACATATATAGGGATGTCAAACAATTTTAAAATAATAATATTGCCTTATTTTTTTATCAGCCCCACTTTTGAGAAATGAAGATGTCAAACACCAATCCTTGATTGGCACGTGGTAAAATACCAAAAAGACTGATTCTTTTATTAAGAAAATAAATTAATCCAAAACCCTCCCCCACCTGCTTCTCCCCATTTCCTAATCCTCTTCAACACAAATAAAAAGGAAGAGGAAAGGTGATAGGTATCACTCTAATTGCTTAACATAAGACAGGTAGAAAATTGAATTCTCATCAATTAGAACTATGGATAAAATATATAGTAAAGTAGATTATAGAAGTAGAGGATAAATGTCATTTTTTTGGTCGCCAAAAAGTGCTTTTTTTGCTGGATAAAATGGAGGTCAATTGTAACCATATCTCTTTTTATTTTTCCGTGTTATTTTTTATTACATTTTCATCATTCCTATTAAAAAATGAAACACAACGATGAAAATCACTATCAACGCCCTTGAAGAAGACCGGAGAAACAAATAATTGAATAGAAAATAAAAATTGAAAAAAAGGAAAGGAAAGAAAAAAAAAATTATAACAAAAAGAGAAAAAAAATACTTTGAATCATTTCTCTCTCCTTGAGAGAGTGAGCTACACTTTCACTGAGGTTAAGAATGACATGTTAATACCAATATAAAATTGTTTATGGGGATCATATGACCCCATAAAGTTTAAGTATCTATTTAAAAGATACTAATTCAGGGGGACTTTATATATTTTCTCCAAAAAAATTATTAGATGACACATGGTTTATTCCTTCATAAATCATATCATAGTGGAGGACACATGAAATTTCATGCACTTTATGTCATGTTAGGTGATACACAAATACATAAAAGGAAAATCAATTAATTATTAGATTATTTATCTAATTTAGCATTTCACAAAGAAAACTACCAAGTATTCAACACAAATGCATATTTACTCTATGCAAGAATGGAACTCGTCAATTTAGATAAGTACCAATCAATGGCAGATCT
Organism: Solanum acaule; assembly: GCA_036250505.1. Taxonomy (NCBI): domain Eukaryota; kingdom Viridiplantae; phylum Streptophyta; class Magnoliopsida; order Solanales; family Solanaceae; genus Solanum; species Solanum acaule. The sequence continues at coordinate 5,467 of JAJOOR010044580.1, forward strand.
AAAACTTTGCTCAAGTGGGTTCAAGTTACAAAAAATCATAACAATACTAAATTTTTATATGCTTACAAGAATTTTTTTCATATATTTCGATTTAACATGCTACTTTAAATTCCTCTTATATATAACATTCAAACTATAGCAATATTGAAAAGCCATAAATGATATTTTTAAAATAATAAATAAATAAAAATGCACTGACTTAATTTTCGTGTATACCAAGTAAAAAAGAAAAATAAATGCACAATTTCGTATATTACAAAAATTTAAACGAAGTACTATTTAAAAAGTATAAATTTATAGCCTAAATTATTAACAATTTCAAATAATTCGCAAATACAAATATAAAAAGAACTGAACTCATAAATTTAAAATATTACTATTGTTATTTCCATGAACTAGGAGTCTAGAACTATAATTGTCTCTTCTATTAGTTAATTTTAGAGAAGTATTTAGACCCACCACTTGAGACTTAAAAATACTAAAAGGAACAAAATATTATGTCTACACTGAGGTTCAACTCGGTATTTTAGAGAAGTACCTAGACTCAATACTTGAGACTTAAAAATACCACTCCCTCTCTCCAATAATACTTGTCCGAAATTTACTTTGCACACTTTTTAAGAAACTATAAATAAAAGGGTAATTTTATTATATCACCTTTTGAATATAATAAACGCAATGTCTTGAAAAATGTAATAGAGAAAGGACTATAATTAATGATAAGGATAAATAAGGAACTAAGTGTAAAATTATCCATTCATTTCATAAATTGGAAAGGTATTGTTGAACATTCTAAAGTAGTATAATGAACAACTATTATTGGACAATCTGAAATAATATAATCGACAACTACTGAGGTTCGAACACAGATTAGAAGGGTAAACTTGAACACCACATGCCACTGATCCACACCTTTCCATTGTAACAAAAAGGTTCATTTAGTTAAATATATAAAATTTTACAAAATATTTATATATGTATAACGACAAAGAGTCAAATATATCCCTATACTATTAGAAATAGTTTAAATCTATCCCTTGTTATATTTTCGGTTCAAATATACCCTTTTCGTTATACTTTCGATTTAAATATACCTCTCCCATTATACTGACATAAATTTCTCCTTAATTTTAACGAAAGAACACATAAAAAGCTAAAAATTAAATATTTCATTCCCAATTTTAAATATATCCTAGATCTTCATTCGTTTTTGTTTTTTTCTCAGAAGTTTTTGTCACGATCCAATCCACCGGGCCGTGTGGGTACCTACACTAACACTAAGCAGGAGAACCCTCCATTCCCAAACAATTAAAGACATGCGAAAGATTAAGTAAACAAGAGATAAAATAGCATTACGAGATTTTTATAGAATAAAGATGTTGTTCAATGATTCAAGTTAAGACTTGTAAAGTAATTAACTTCCCCAAGGATCTAGTCTAAACAGGTACAAGAGCTTCTAAGATTTACAAGGCATATAACATAATAACAAGTGATGCAGCTCCCACCATATGGAAGGAAAAATAGAAGTCGTTGGAGATTGTCTTCGTCTTCACCTATGAAACATCATTGACCGTGCAACCAGACTATGCCAAAAAGGCATACAAGAGTACTATCAGTAGGCATCATCGGTTAACCCGATACCCACCGCATAATATAAGAAATCGACTAGTAGGAAACATGCAATAAGACTGTTCATTTCTCCATCTTCATATCCTTATACCCTTGCCATTTTCGACTGCTTCAAAATATACTAGTACTCTTCTCTTGACTCTAACCCCTTACTTGCTCCACTCATGATCATAACTTAAACATTCTACCTCTTAGAGAGGTACATGATGTAACCACTACCACCCCGGCAAACCACTCACAACATACCCTTATTTCTTCCACCTCACCACTCAACCCTTGACCCCATCGTACATGTTATCAAGGTTCATAACAGTTTCAATAAAAATCCATTCGTTAATGTAATACCTAACAACTTTAATGCCCCACTTATAACATAACACTACCCCAATTCTCAATGACAAGAACACATACCACCTCTCTACCTAACACATAGTAACACATGGACCCTCGATCTCCACTCACCTTACACATCCCGATTTGGACCTGATCATTCATGGTTCATTTAATAACGAGATATATATCAAGTAAACCCAACACGTTAATACATATATATGAAATACAATTTAGTCAATTATTCTTTCAAGAGCAACATACAATTTTCAGTATCAACGACAATTAGACATGAACATAGTAATCACAGATGGTCCTCTCATGGAATCCATGCCCAAACTATTAGTGTGCCGGAACGCGACACCCGATCCCAATTAGTGTGCCGAAATTTGACACCCGATCCAATGTATATGTCGGAACGTGACACCCGATCCAATATATGTGTCGGAACGTGACACCTGATCCAATGTATGTGTCGGAACGTGACACCCGATCCAATCAACATATCCAATCACAATCACATACATAAGGAACAATACTCATTATCATACAATCAAGTAATAGGTTCATGGCATGTAAATATTTATACTTAGTCTTTTCATCATCATTCGAATCTATTCTCTAATCCCATTCATGTGCACAAATATGGAACCAACAACAACAAGTATACACAACACCAAAACTTGAATTGAGGAACCTCTAAACTTATTCCATAGGACAAGGTTTCCTTCAATTATTTCCATCTTATTCAACGACTAATAGTATATAAACATATATCCCTTTTTCAGTGCACGAAGGCCTACGCATAAATTCTACCATCAATTATCAACATTCTACGCCGTGAACACAATTTTTAGTATACTTAATTAAATAAACCTAGCCTACCTGGGCGCCACGCAACTACAAGGGATTATGGCTAAAAATCTAGTTTTCGGACCTCGTGACAGTGGATTTGACCAAAAATCCGCAAGCTATCGACTTCCTTACGGTAGAACTCTCTTCATGTTTCTTTCCCAAGTCTAGAGCAGCCTTTTGAGAGTTTCTTAGGGGATCCTCACCTTTTTTGGTTTTTTGGGAAAAGGAGAAAATAAGGTTTCACCTCATTTAAGTACTGTCTCCAACCTTCCCGCTCTCGCGCTCCCTAGCCCGCTGGAGTGCCGCCACCCTAGCGGCTTCTGTCCCTCTCTGAAGGGATGATGGTCCAGTCCTACCAATATTTTTCCTTTCCTAATTAACGACGGTTCGGGTCGTTACAATGCATACCAATTTACCCCTAGCTTGTCCCCAAACGACAAGTGGAGAAGTAAGCATGAGCCATTTTAGAGTACTTCCAAATTAATGAAACCGTCCGTTACGGAACCACAGAACATGGTGGTTTCCAAGTTTTAAGCACGAAAGGGGTTCTTTACACAATGGACCGGTTAAGGAAACGACGCAACACACAGAGAAAGGAACATGCCCTACTAGATAGCCTGCCCCGCCAGAGCCGCAGGTTTCCCGCTGCGACATATATCAAGTAACGGGGACTCCAATAGACGATTAGACTAAGATGATTGGGTTTGAGCATATTTTTTAAGAAATAATTTAAGTGTTTTAGTGCATGTGAAATAAGTAGACTAAAATCGAATTAATGACTTTAAAGTATAAAATCTTTATGAAATTTATTTGTTATTTTTTTGATTTATTTTGTAGTAGAACTAAACCCAAACCAAATATTGTTGATTTTTAAAATTTCAAACCAAACAAAATAAGTATCAATTCTTCTAATCGATTTGGTTTGGTTTTTCACCAAATTGTGGACACCCCTGCTGAAATGATATTGAAATAAATTACACAAAGAGTTGGCTGTATAATTACGACTTACACAGTTAGAATAACTCATGTGAAAATTTTAGGATTTTTAGTTACTCCCTAACTCGTCTTGACTGAAGTAATTAAATCAATGTACCTAATTGTCGGTAGAGAGTCAAAATTGATGCTTTCACTAGTGGCAGGCATTCTTCTACATCAGTCAGTACCTTATTAGTTCCTCTGTAGTATAGGCCATAAGCACTTGTACACACAATGCCATAGCTTGCTAATTTTGCTCACCCCGATTTGGACCTGACCATTCATGGTTCATTTAATAACGAGGTATATATCAAGTAATCCCAACACGGTAATACATGTATATGGAATATAGTTCAGTCAATTATTCTTTCAGGAGCGACATACAGTTTTCAGTATCAATGACAATTAGACATGAACATAGTAATCACAGATGGTCCTCTCATGGAATCCATGCCCAAATTGTTAGTATGCTAGAATGTGACACCCGATCCATGTATGTGTCGGAATGTGACACCCGATCCAATATATGTGTCGGAACGTGACACCCGATCCAATGTATGTGTCGGAACGTGACACCCGATCCAATGAATACAACCAGTCACAATCACATCCATAAGGAATAATACTCATTATCATACAATCAAGTAATAGGTTAATGTCATGTAATTATTTATACTTCATTTTTTCATCATCATTTGAGTCATATTCTCTAATCTCATTGATGTGCACAAACATGGAACCAACAACAACAAGTATACACAACACCAAAACTAGAGTTGAGCATCCTCTAAATCTATTCCACAGTACAAGTTTTCCTTCTATGATTTTCATCTTATTTAACGACCAATAGTATATAAACATATATCCCTTTTTCGGTGCACGAAGGCCTACGCATGAATTCTACCATCAATTATAAACATACTACGCCGTGAACAAGGATTTTAGTATACTCAATTAAATAAACCTAGCCTACCTGGGCGCCAAGCAGTTGCACAGGATTATGGCTAAAAATCTGGTTTTCAGACCTCGTGACGGTGGATTTGACCAAAAATCCGCAAGCTATCAACTTCCTTATGCTAGAACTCTCTTTCTCCTTCTTTCCCAGGCCTAGAGCAGCCTTTGAGGGTTTCTGAGGTGACCCTCGCCTCTTTTTGGTGTTTTGGGAAAAAGGAGAAATTAAGGTTTCGCGTCATTTAAGTACTGTCTCTGACCTTCCAGCTCTCGCACTCCCTAGCCCGCTGGAGTGCCGCCACCCTAGAGGCTTTTGTCCCGCTCTGGCGGGATGATGGGTCCAGTCCTCCCAAAATTTTTCCTTTCCTAATTTACAACGGTTCAGGTCATTACAATAGATACCAATTTATCCTTCATTCTTCTCGGAACGACAAACTGAGAAGTAAGCATGAGCCGTTTTGGAGTACTTCAAAACTAATGAAACCGTCCATTACAGAGCCACAAAAGATGATGGTTTCCATGTTTTAAGCATGAAATGGGTTCTTTACCAAGGGACTAGTTAAGGAAACGACGCAACACACGGAGAAAGAAACATGCCCCACTGGATATCCTGCCCCGCCAGAGAGGCAAGGTTCCTACTGAGGTGGGGCCGTTGTGGCTGGGACATTCCCGCTGTAGCGGGGGATCGTAACCCAGTAAGTAGGGGGAAAGGAAAATTTTCCCCTATTTCCTTCTAAACTCACCCCAAAACTCCATAAACACTCTCAATCGCTTCGCTTTGAATGTCAATTTTACGGCAATGTTCTTGCTTCTTACTCTCTTTACTTCAATACTTACTTAACAACGATTGCATGATGCTAATTTCTTGATTAGAAAGGCCTTGGGATAGTTATTCAAAATTATGAATATAAGGTTGCTTGGTTTTCTAGAAAAACGTAGCATGGACACATCCCTTATGTTCACAACGTCTGTACAACGTTTTAATTTGAGCGTACCAATTTCTCCAAAATACGATTGAAATGACTCCAAAATGGGTGGGGGGAAGTTGATCAGTCCACAAATTGGACTCATTTAAGGCTATATTTTAATAGAAATTGTGTCCTCAAATGCTTATTTTATCTCAATATCTGATGAAAACCCTTAAGTTTAAGGTATTTGAAGATTGAAGGAAATCATGGACACTACTTCGCAAAAAGGAACTAAAAGGCTTAAAAGAACAAGAAAATGAAGGCCTAAGGATCGCCGAGTCCACTTGGTGAATCATCGAAGGGTCTCACTTCGCCTTTTGTTCCAGTGTGCTGAGCCTGGAGGAAAGGATCAAGTCAGCAGAAAAAGGGAGCAGTCGGCGCATCACCGAGGAGTTTCCTGAAGCAGTACTATGTCGCCTAATGACCCAGAGCACTACGATGCCGAAGCATGGTACAAGACGACGATGAACTACACCAAAGGGTGAATCACCGAGTTGATCGGCGATTTTGACTAAAGTCGCCGAATGATCCGCCGCAACACAGATTTTTGAAAACTATAAATACTCGTTAAGAGTTATAGCTTAGTATCAGAATTTGTAGTATTATTAGACAATATCAGATTCTTAATATAATTTTTAGTACTTTTATTTTTCTCTAGGTTTGGAGACGGTTTTGAAAACTTGAAGAAGAAAAGGGTTTCATCTCTTCCAATTTGGAAGTGGTTCTCTTGGATTGTTCTTTCTTTGGTCAAATCAAGACTTATTTCTCTATACCCATTTGATTTCAAAATCATTGACGGTATAAATTTCTATCCCTTGATGTGTGGCTAAAAACCCCCATTCTTGGGGTGTGATTTAGCAAATATGTGTTGATATTATTGTTGGGTCTTGCTTGCTGATAGGTTAGATGTATTTTAATGGTGATTTCACCTAGTGGTTGTGGTTTAATTTA
>JAJOOR010044581.1:0-11150 GCA_036250505.1 Solanum acaule
GAAGGAATCTTTAATTCACCCCCCCCCCCCCTCTTAACTTTCAATTGGTATTAGAGTAGGTCTCACTAGTAAAGTGTTTAACCACACGTGAGCCTGATCCAATGGCACACTATCAGATTCTTGGTGCTCTATTTCAAGATGGACATTCCTCAACTCGACCACCATATTTTAACGACCAATATTACTCCTACTGGAAAGATAGATTCAGAATCTTTGTCTCTTCAAATGACCATCAAGCATGGATTGTGATCAAGAAGGGTCCAAAGCCTATTCTTGGACTAACAAAAAAAGATGGCATTGAGAAGCCATTTGATCCCGAATCCTTCGATATCACAAAGGAGCAACAAGAGGTAATTCAAAGTAATGCTAGAACTATAAGTTTGTTATACTGTGCAGTGAGTGGAGTTGAATACAACAAGATATCAACATTTGAAACTGTAAAAGAAATGTAGGACAAACTAGAGGTAACTTATGAAGGAACCACCAAGGTAAAGGAAGCTCGGATCAGTTCACTAGTCAATGAATATGAATTATTCAAAATGGCCGAAGATGAAAATGTAGAAGACATGTTCTCGATATTTAGCAAAATTATTTGCGAACACAAATCTCTTGGAATGGTATACTCAAATGGGCTACAAGTTAGAAAACTCGGCAGAAGTCTTCCCAAAGCTTGGAAAACTAAAGTTGCTATTCTTGATAATGGAGATTTGCAGAAAATGACATACGATGAACTTCGAGGAAACCTGATGATCTATGAGCAAAACCATATTAACAGGTATAGCAAAGACGATGAAAAGAAAACTGTGGCCTTTACTGCCGAGACATCTGAAGTCGGAGAAGAAGGTGATGAATATCAAGACGAAGGAATGACTCTCATAAATCGAGGAGTGAAATAAATGCTTAGACAAAGAAGACAAAGACCCCAATAGGATTTTAAGAATAATGAAAGGAATGATGATTGGTGCTACTACTATGAAAAACTAGGACTTTCAAACAAAACTGTCCAAAACGGAGAAGGAGAAACAATCGAAGAAATGAAGATCCAAAAAGTCTCGAAGCCTGGGATCAAGGAGAAACATCTGAAGATGATCATGATGAAACTGCCAACATATGTTTCATGGCACTAGGTGAAACAAGTGAGATAAAATCTTTTAACTGTCCTAACTGTAATGACTTACAAGACTCTTTGGACATGGTTACTGATGAGTTACATAAAGTAATTGATGAATACAATAAGATTGCTCAAGAAAAGAAAGACAAACAAATTCTTCTCGAAGCAAGTAAGATTGAAGTCGACTTACTAGCAGAAGAACCGGAAGAAGTAAAAATGCAGTTGAACAATATCAGAATATCTCCTAGTCATAGCTCTATCAGATCTAACAGAACTGCTTTCAACAGGAGAAGATCTCCTAATCAAAGTTCCAATAGATCTATATCTAATTCTCCTTATCATTCTGCTGAAAATTTTGTTAATTTCTCTTGTTGTACTTGTGGTGACATTGGTCACAAATCTATTAACTGTAGAAAATTTTCTTCTGGAAAATGGATTTGGAGACCAAAATTTGTTAATCCTAATCCTCAAGGACCCAAAAATACTTGGGTACCAAAAAGAAAATAATCTACTTGTTTTGCAAGAGAAAACCAAAAGAACCTACAAAAAGGGAATGTAGGTAATAGATAATGGATGCTCTAGACATATGTGTGGAAAGAAAGAAAATTTCAAAACTCTTAACAAAAACGATAGAGGATATGCACAGACAGATCAGAGACAATGCAAAAGGAGAAGTAGTAGGAGTTGGATCAATCACTCTTAGCTCATCATGTGATATATCAGAAGTATACCAGGTGGAGGGACTTAAACACAACTTGCTTAGCATCAATCAACTATGTGATGTTGGATTCAAATTATCATTCAATGCTATAATTTTCACTATTAGACATGCGACTAAGGATATTACAATCATTGGAGATCGTACTGATAATATCTACGTTGACTTGCCAACACTTACATGTCTAACTGCAGTATCAAATGAATCTTGGCTATGACATAGAAAACTTGGTCACGCTAGCATGCATGCCTTTGAAAAATTGTTCAGACTTGAACTAGTCATTACGCTTCCAAAGTTAAAATTCAAAAAGGGCCATAAATGTGACGCTTGTCAGCTTGGTGAGCAAACTCATTCTTTGTTCAAGGTCATGGATACGAAGAGTACAAAGAGAAGCAGGATATTTTATTTCCACAATTCATAGTGATCATGGAGGAGAATTTGAGAATAAAGTATTTGAGGAATTCTGTGATAAAAATGGATTCACCCAAGATTTCTCATCTCCTAGATCAGCTCAGCATAACAGGTGGTAGAATGGAAAAATCGTTCGTTACAAGACACCGCTAGAACCATGCTTCTTGATCAAAATCTCCCTGATCATTTCTGGACTGAAATAGTAAGTATTGCATGCCATATTTTGAACAAATGCCTCATCAGACCTATTTTAACTCCATATGAGCTATGGAGAGGTAAGAAGCCTAATATTAGCTATTTTCACCCTTTCGGATGCAAATGTTTCATTCACAACAATGGTAAGACAAATCTGAGTAATTTTGATCCAAGAAGTGATGAAGGTATATTCTTTGGTGATGCACCCATCTAGTTTTTAATAAAAGTACTTTAAGTGTTGAAGAATTTGTTCATGTTGTTTTTAATGATACTAACCCAAGGATGCAGGAAGTAGACTCTATAGATGATGAAACTACTCCATCATTAAACACTGATAACCTCTCAAATACTTCTGATCAAACTACAATAGAGGAGTCGACTACTCCAGAATTGAAGTCAACTAGTCCAAACCGAAGTTGACTAGCCCAATCTAAAAGACAGGCATGGAGACACATCGCTAGCTATCCAAATGACTTCATTATGGGTAAACCAACCGACTCAATACAGACCAAAGCTTTAGCTAGAAAACAAGCATTTGTTGCACTCGTGTCTCAACTTGAACCCAAACATATAAATGAGGCAATGGAAGGTGAATCTTGGAGACAAACAATGAAAGAAGAACTTGACCAGTTTGAAAGAAACAAGGAAGGCATTGATTACAATGAAACTTTTTCTCTGGTAGCAAGGTTAGAATCCAAAAACAAGGCTCCAAAGAAGCCGCGTACCAATGCTTCAGGATCCGTCTCTCTCGATGACATGCAACGCTTCTGGGGAATCGAGCAAAAGAACATTTTGTGCAGTCTTTAACTTTTCGAGAAAGTTGTTCACCTCTTCTATGCAAACCTCTGTATTTCTCCTGACAGTGGTGAGATAGAAACCCTGGTTATGGGGAGTTGTATCATTATTAATGAACTATTGTGTGAAGATGTTTTTGGTGCAAAATTCTTTGGTGTTGTTCCGTATATGAATGGAGTTTAGCCTGACGATTTTGAAGTCTCTCTGGAAGGTACTAAGAGAGCCGTTGGTGAACCTCATTCTGATTTACCTGTTGTAGGGCCTTTATCTTTGTGTTTTGAATATCGCATATTGGCAGATATCGCTGCCACCACTCTTATTCCCAGGAAATGATATTTTAGTTGTATCTCTACCCGGGACGTGTTTATTCTTTACTCCTACTTAAGAAATACTGTATCAATTGGGCATTGTGGTTCAAGGAATATATGCTAGAAAGTGCTGAAGACTCTAATGCCACTGCAAGTTTGCCATATGGGTTGCTCATCTGGCGTATCTTGGTGGATCGCCTCTCGGATATTTCTATGCTTACACTTGTTGTTATTAATACTACTTATGACCCTCGTATCTTCTCTAGTATACGAGTCGGCTGCCCTACTGTTACAAGACAATGAGGAACTAAAAACTCGCATCCTGGTTATCGTATGTACAGGAAGGAATCTCCACAGTCAACAAGTTGACTCTCTCAAGAGTGGAGTTAGCTCCTCCAACACCGACCCTGCTGTGACGGTTCAAAACTCCTACTCCAATCTCTCCAGTTTTTATTGTTTGGATTGCATATTGAGGACTCATTATCCTCCTATCTGCTACACTGTTTTTATCTATTCTTGGTCCTACTATTATCCTATTTGCCCTGCTTTCTTTTTTATTATGCCAAAGGGGGAGAACATCTTTGCTTCCACAATTTCCATAAAGGCAGAGGGAGCCAACACATACAGATGAGTCTTACAGATAGGGGGAGCTACGAGACCAACGAAATCCTACAGACAGGGGGAGCTACAAGGCCAACGAATTCCTACATGAACATCAGGGAAGATTCATTGTCTCTCAGATTACTATAATGAAATTGTGAATTTTATTTTCATTATCAAAAAAGGGGGGATTGTTAACTCCTTAGCATTGATTTTGATAAATGACACTTAAACATTCACTAACACTCTTCGCAGATAAACACATCAACAAGAAAGAAAACCAAACATAAAACATAAAGAAGAAATAAGGATATTTCTTGATCTGTAGAATCAATCAGAGATTCTAGAATAAAGATATGTCTTGATCTCTAGAATCAATCAGATGCCAAAATCAATCAAGCAGATCATGATCAATTAGAGATTTCAGAAATCAATCAAATATATTCAAGATTGCAGAATATATTCAAGATTGCAGAATATATTCAAGATTGCAGAACAAATCACCTAATGAAGGAAGGAGATAATGTGCATCAATCAAAGGATACTTTCAAGACAACAAGATCAGTTAACATCCAAGACTACAAGCAAGGGATGCATTCAAGTTAAAGAGATCAGCCAACGATTCAAGACCACAAGAAGATCATCATACAAAGGAATAAATCGATTTGCTCATGCACATATCTGATATGGACATGACTCAGCAAATCAATCAAGATAAAATTAAGGACTTAATCGAAGATCCTTGATTCAAACTCCCTTGGTTTTTCGTAAAAGAGCAAAGTCCTCCAAAGCTATATAAACCTATCTTAGCCATAGTTGTGAAGTATGCACTTCACTTGAACTTATATTGTAATCTTCTTTTATCTTTCATAAAACTTTGTACTCACACGAGTGAACAATTGAAAAGAAAAGAGAAAGAAAGATCTGAGTGTAAGTTATACAAGTAGAGGTTGTGTCAAAGAAAAAGATATGATTTGCATATCAGATAGGGCTCTCAATTGTAACATTCTGTAACACCCAAGTTCTCAACAAGCTCTTAATGAAACCCTTGAAACCCAAGGGGACTGGACGTAGGCACCACACCGGTGTTCCTAACCAGTACTATAAAACTATTGGCGTCATTTACATATTGCATTTATTATCTTTGTTATCTATATTAGTAACTTGAAGGTGAGTCGACTAACCAATAGAGGAAGTCAACTGAATGAATTTTTAATTCACCCCGTCTTAACTTTCACATATACCGACACAGACGATCTCCACGCGTTTGTGTGGATGATCTCAACGCACTATCATAAAATCAAACAATCCCAGCACGGACAATCTCCACGTGCCCAAATTATAATCCTAACTCGATCTCGATACGGACGATCTCCACGTGTTAGACCTTTACTTATACTCAATCTCATATCAATGCATGTGCACAATATGATATCAATAAAAGGGGATGATGAAGCATCTCAATAAATCAAATGTCGCTATGGCATATAATCACCTCAATTATCACAAATATAAAGATTCAAAAAGAAACACAACCACAAAAGAAATCAAGTAACTATATACATCAGCTAATGCACATATGCTTTGGCATTCTCAAAACAATCTATCACATTATAGTAATAAACTTTCTCTTTAATAACATTGATACTCATACCAATGCCCGCCACACCATTGGTATGAGACCCCCATCTTTCGCCCTTACCCATTGTCTATTCCATTTTTAATCTTTAATTAGAAAAAACGTCCTTCAACGAAATCTACAAAGTCTTTACATACCCGAAATGCTTAACACATGTCACGAATCCTCAAGATATTGCATTTCCCTTTCGTAAGGCTTCAAAGTGTTCTCAATCTATCAAATATGCATTGTTCGTAAGTAACCAAATCCGTAGACACCCATTACTATGGTCCTAGCCTAGACCTCAAAACTCACCAAAAAATTGAATCTAGGTCAACAACGATAAAATTGGAAATTTAGTAAAACTAAACAAACTAATATATACTTAAGCTACTTATAAACCATAGAGCAAAAATTTATAATCAAGTTTCTAATCTTGAGGTCAATTAATTTGTCAAGTCTCATATTTCTTGAATTCAAACTTAGGGTTAAGCCTCAAATTTCATCAATTTACATAAATCTAATATTATTTATATAATACAATACATGTAATAATTAATGCCTATCTCAATATGCCAAAATATTAAAATATATCACCGCAAGAATTCTTCTTAATCGAAACTACAGGCCCGATAAATTTAACTGGAAACAACCTCCCACATGACCTTAACTTCCAGCAAATATATTCTATATATCATACATAATATAAAATACGTAATTTCTAAGGATTAATATCAAGTGTCAGTGACATCATTGTCTAATAATGACCATTAAATACTTTTTCTCCCTCTACCCATCAAATTATAAATACCATAAAACTACATTAACAATTTCAATTTTAAACATTAACTTCTAATCCCCTTTTCTTTCTTTCTTTCTTTCCCCACAACTCCATAATATAATAATATGACCATCATAAAAAAATCACACAGGAATTTATGTTTCCTTACGTCATTCACTCACGATGCCTCTTCGTAATTGTGCGCCCGTCGCATTTCTTTTGTTCTTTCATGGTATGACTCAAAAACAATATCAACCCTATTTAACTTTAATTTTTTCTTAAACATGTGGTAAATGGTATAGGTCATTAAATTTTTTTTATAAATGACAAATATTAGACTAATATTTTCAAGTTGTAGCAGTAGAATATAACTTTCAAGTTGTAACATTAAAAAATTTTAGGCTGTAACATTTTACTAAAAAAAATGACTTTTTAAGTAATTGTAAAAATCAGTTTTGAAAAAAATGAAAAGATAAAAAAGGAAAATAAAACGATTTTGAATTTAAAAAAGAAAAGAAAATAGGAGTATTAATTAAATTTGAATTGATTGATGATAATTTTTAATTAGCATAAATTAAGGAGATTCAAACTGATTAGGAATATTTATCTTCCTTAATTCACTCTAATTAGTTAAAATTAATTAAAAAAATTATTTTATCCATTTTCTTCAACATTTATCTCTCTTCATTTTTTTTTCCAGAATTCTTGCCATTGACGAGTAAATTCTGTTTTTTTTGTTTGAAAAATTTTCATTTTGTTGTGATGGATGACTCCTTATCTATATTAATTAAACATGGTGGAAGATGGGATCCTTCATGTTAGTATTGTTTATGATTTATTGTTTGTATTTGTATATTACTAAAATGTAAAAAAAAAAAAAAAAAAAGAGCAATGAAACTGTAAATCACATTTTGTGATTTTATTTCTGTATATTATATTTAAGTTGTGATATTTTTTGTATAAATCATCCATTTAGTTCATAATATGTACTAATTTATGTGAATATGTAATTAATGACATTCTATGATTTTGTTGGTACGTTTCTGTTTTTTTTTTGTTATTTTGTATACTAATTATACCATGATTTCATGCGGAATTGGCTTTATATATGAATGATTTGATTATAAATGTATAGAATACTAATAGTTTTATCGTTGTAAAGTTATGAAATTTGTGGAAAAAAATATTATGGAATTGCAAAATCTAGATCAGAGCTGACAAAAAAATATGATCTTAAGCTCCAGAAAAGTATTGCTTTGTCTACCAGTATGAGGGTATGCTTTTTCCTTTATTCATTTATATGCAATTGGTATTATTACTGAATGAATTTAGTATAAACTGCCAACTAGCATGAACAGTACATTATATAAGTAGCTGGAATTAATTTGATATCCATTCTGTATATATAGTTGAAACCTTTTTTATGGCTTATTTTTTTGTAACAGCATTTTAATGACAAATATTTTTGTGTGTTAGGTAATACCATCAACAATTCATATGCATGTTGTTGTTGATGAACCAAAGCGATACATAGAATGCTTAAACATCAAGAAATGTAGTTGCGGAAGATTTCAAAATGATGAGATATCATGCGAACATGGAATGTCACTTCTTAGGTACGGAAGACTGCACGAAATAGATTACTGCTCTCCTTTTTATAGCTTGAAGAATTTTCAAGATGCATATGCGATCCATGTTAAATCTCTCCCATGCGAGAGTACATGGGATATATCAAGTTATGTTTCAAAGCCTAAATTGATGCCGCCTGGTCCAAAGAGTACGGTAGGAAGACCGCAACTTGAACGTTGGAAGGGGTTTGTTGATGTGAAATTTAAAAGGTCTAAAGTTACCTGCAGTAGATGTCGTCAAGTGGGCCACAATAGGACGACATGTTCAAATTACCCTGCGCAAAAATAATGATAGTTTATTTGTTTAGACTATATAAATTTTTATTTTATTTTGTCTTTTGTTTTGTTTTGATATGAAACAGAATTGGCATGAAATGCATTGCATCTAAGTGTTTAATATACTGTTCATGTTTTATACAATATTTATTCATTAATCATACAAATTACATACTGCTGGAAATAAAATTCATTCCAATTTAATATACAAGATAGTGTTCATATTAGTGATAATTATATAAGGTAATTATAGTATGCATTTGGTATTCTAATAGCAGATGATATTATTTAATGTAAGTTTACATGAGTATTAATTTGGTATCCAACTGGTGTCCTACTCTAGATCAAAATAAAACAAGGTGTAATTAATGTTGGTGTGAAAGTTAATGATTGTTGTTTTAGATTGTCAGATTTGTTTCTTTCAGTATTTATACAAACTGTATACCAATTTCATACATCTTTAAAGTACTTAATCCATGCTTGTTAAGAGAATATAATTTACAATTAGTAATAATTTGGTATCCATTAGGTGTCCAACTTGAATAAATATAACAAGATGTAATTGAGGTTGTTACAAAATACAATTATCACTATTTTACATTGCCATAATCATATCTTCAAGGTATTTATACAGGTTGGATACCAACTTCATTCATTTTTTATTTTTTTTATTTTTTGTGTTAGAATATGAAGTAAAAAAATCAACCATGAATGAATTCGGATGCCATAAGTGTACAGTTTGGATACCAATTATAAGACAAAGTTGGTTCATGAACTATAAATTGGTATTCTTTTTGTTTCTAGTTAGTAATACACATTAATATCAGTAAGTCTAAATGCTGAATCCAATTGGTATGCAGTTTGTATATAACTGTCATCCTGAAAACTGTTATACTCAATGTGTAATATATCTTCTGAATAGAGTATCCAAATGGTATGCAGTCTGTATGTTACTAGTATCCTGAAATTATAATAGCCAATCAGTAATTCATATGTAGATGGTATCTAACGGGAATAAAACAGTGGATATTATATATCATCAAATACTGAAACACAAAAATATTGTCGAAAAGTTTAAAAAAACATGTAATTCTAAAAAGTAGAAGGTGCAATCAACTATCTCAAATTTCTTTTTTGTGGTCTTGGTGTAGGATAATTGCTGGTATCCGGAGCATGTTCTTTTGCTATGCGAGGTCCACCAAATTTCAATTGATCACCAAAAACATTCATGTTTGTGCATGAACACCAGTGTGTGGATACCTTCCTTGCCTATAAAATAAAATTGTTTATACTAAATTAAAACATACTTCATACCAATGTTATTCATGTTTCATTCCAACACCAACTTCAGTTTATAAGTAGTTATAATTAAATTATATCATATAAATTATACCAAAAATAAATCAATTTCATATAAACATTCATAAAACATATATAAAAGTATGTTCATACCAATATTATTCATGTTTCATACACCTACATATACATAAATTTTAGTAATATATTATAGCAGATTTGAAAAAAATTCACACCAATATTATTCAAACATCATACCAGCTTCATGTGCACTGTGGCATTTAACAAGCTACTTTCATAAATTTATCCAACTACAATAAAAATAATTTTCAAAACAACATTTAATATCAATTTATATAATTTTAATATCAATGTTAAAAATTTAAATACACTAATGGAGAAATTGAAAAAGAAACCTTCCTATTATGAAAAATCCCAATTTCATATCAATATTAGTCAAAATTCATACAAAGCAGAGTAATTTAACAATTCATACCATTTGCATACCAATTTAACAATTCATACCATATACACATTTAAGAGACAATCACACCAATGTTAATACACAATTCATACCATTTGCATACCAATATTTTATCACAATTAATACAATATCCAAAAATCATATATTAAAGTCAGATTCATACACATATTATTCATATTTCGTACAGGTTTCACCCAAACAAAAGTTTTGAAACAACAATAAGTATAACGTGATATTTTAAGCAAAAAAATCACTAATTTGAATAATGTGAAAATAAATTAAATATAGTACTTACCCTAACATCTTTTTTGCCTTTTTCGGATATTGGGAGTTCTGATTCCTTCTTTTTTGTTGTTCTTCTTGTTGATGGTTTTGAAGATTGAGAAACTTCTACATTTGTTGCTTTTTTTATTTTTTTTCTTTTTTATTTCACTAACAAAATCAGAATTAGAATCATAAGGGGTTTCTACAATTTTCCCTTCCTCTTCTTTCCCTTTTGATTTGCCGGACTCACCCTTTTCTTTGCTTCATTTTTTTCTCCTTTTGATCCTTCAAGTGAGAGGAACCACCCTTTGCCGGAGTTTCAACATTTTTTGGCGGTGGGATTTGAGTCAATATGTTGAAAGTTGGAGCATGTACTTCATCCGTAGAAGTTCCTTCAACTAATCGAGGACTCTTTCGAGGCGTTACAATAGTTTTCTTCGACATGATGATGATGAGAAACGGAACGAGAGGGACAATTGTAAAGTTGGGGTAGTGGGGTGGTGAGAAATATGGGAGGGACGATTGTAAATGTGGGGTAGTGAGGTGGTGAGAAAGATGAGAGGGACGATTGTGAATGTGGGGTAATGGGGTGGTGGCGTGTAGTATTGGATAGGCGTGGGGGGGGGGGGGGTTAACGTATGAGAGGTTTGGAGTGTAACAGTAAT
>JAJOOR010044582.1:0-17024 GCA_036250505.1 Solanum acaule
GGTCCTGAAGTACCCCCCCCCCCCCCCGATCATATTGGCATGACCAATCTGTGACATGGCAATCCCACTCACAGCCACTATGACATCTAGTATAAGGAAACCACTACCGAGTGGCAGATTTGAACTAAAGCAGAACATGGTACATATTATCCACTCAATGGGACAATTCACTAGACTCCCTCACGATGATCCTCAAATCCACATTCAGAACTTTTTGGAGATAAGTGATACATACATCTCGAATGGCGTGTCATCAGACTATGTAGATTGATGTTTTTTCCTATCTCGTTGTCGGTAGCCGCTAGGCACTACTTAGACCAAGAGCCACCAAATTCCATCACTACATGGGATTATCTAGCAAAGAAGTTCTTGAGTCGATTCTTTTAATCAGGTAAAACCGCACTATTAAAGAGTGAAATACTGAGCTTCAAGTAGAAAAATGGAGAGGATATGTACCAAGCATGGGGTCAATTCAAACAATTGCTAAATGCGTGTCCGCATCACTACCAGGCTAATGAGGTACTTGCTCACACTTTCTTTGAGGGTTTGGATTATAATGCAAAGGTACTTCTTAATAGTGCAGCAGGAGGACAAGCGTTAGCAAAAACGTGTGAGGAGCTATTCGATCTCTTAGATAAACTCTCTGAAGGAAACCCCCGTTATGAAGGAAATATGCCAAGAACCACAACACATAGAGCGGCAGAAATTTTAGTAGTGGATCAAGCTACCGCAATAAACGCAAAACTAGATGCAATGAACCAAAACATAACCATGCCTTGCAAACAAATTGCAGTAAATCAAGCACCGGTGAATGTTGTACAACAAGTGGCAAGTTGGTGTGGAGTTTGTGGTAGTGGAGCACATGAAACTAAACTTTGTGAGGCAAATCCAAATTCCATAAACTATGTGGGGAATGCGCAAAGTGGTGGGGGTCAGCAAAATTATGGTAATACTTATAACTCTAGTTGGAGAAATCATCCTAACTTCTCATGGGGTGGAAACCAAAACCAAAATCAAAACTAAGTGCAAGGGTCTAACCAATATCGAGCGCAAGGAATGGGGCTGCAATACCAAAATCCTAGCAAAGGCGTAAATATGAGTGCACCAAGAGGGGGGATGACTAATGAAGAGTTACTCCAAAGCTAATGGTAGAAATCTGTACAAAGATAAATGCTAGGATAGATAAGCAGTATGAGAACAGAAGAAATATGAAAAACAAGTTCCGCAAGTAGCTAATTCACTGAACTTGCGTCCTCAAAGGGGTTTTCCCGGTGACACTTAACCTAACCCTAAGCAACTGAATGCGGTGAGTACTACAAGTGGGTTGCAACTAGAGGAACTAGCTCCAAAGAAGAGAGATATCGGGGTAGTGAATAAAGAAAATAAAGAAGAAGAGGTGGTAAAGAACTCCAATGTTGAGAAGCTCGTTCCTCAAATAAAACCACCTCATCTGTTTCCACAAAATCTTCGAAAGCAGAATAAAGATGAATGCTTTGGTAAGTTTCTCTCTCTCCTTAAACAGGTTCACATTAACTTGCCTTTGGTTGACATTTTGCAGGGAATTCCAAAGTATGCCAAGTATCTGAAGGAGATAGTGGCTAACAAGAGGAGGCTCACGAAGTATGAAACAGTAGCACTTACTGAGGAGTGCAACTCTAGAATTGGGAATAGACTACCCAAAAATTTAAAGAATTCGGGATAAAATGTTCGAGAGAAAGTTTACTCCCACTAAAGTCTAGCTTATTCACTGATTTGCAGTTGTTTACTATTAATTTTAATTAACCGGTTGTTTACCTTAGCCCATAATTCAATCACATCCCAAGAATCCCGTCTCCATATTCGTATTTTCGTGCTATTTGTTGTTTTAGTTGATCATACAAACAACCCCCTATTGATATTTGACACTTGTGTCACCTATAATTTAAACCATGCTTTTATTCGTAAATGTTTTTAGCTATGATTGACTAGAGCATATTCTTACTTTTTTATTGATTCTAGATTACGAACCACTCCATTGGGACTCGACCCCAACTCACTAGTTGGGTTATATTACTACTGAACAATTGTTGATGCTTAGTACTAGATGAAGTATCTTTGATAGCGTTCACAATTATCAAAATGGCACCGTTGCCGGGGAGTGGTGTTACTTGAGAATTTTTAGTTAAGTTGAATTTTGTTCTTGTTAGTTGTAGTGATACTTACTTAATTTTTAGTTTTTTTTTGTGTGCTTGTGCTTTGAAATAGAGGAGGTGAGCATGTCGGGCAGTAATTGTGAACAAATAGATTTTCCTCCATTAGAAGTGATGATGTTCAAGGATCGCATCCTAACCTTCAAACAATTGGATGGTGAACGGATTCACGAGTCGAGGCTAAGGTTTAAAGCACAACTGGTTCAATGCCCAACTCATGAAATTCTCGATGTAGTCCTCCTGGATGTTTTTACAAAAGTCTTAGTCTCGGGAATAAGGTGTTGGCTGATCAACTCATCACGGGTGGTATTGCACAACAGCCTTATGTGATAGCAACCCAACTGCTTGATCACATGGCTGAAACAAACCAAAAAGTAGAAAGAGACTTCATGTTGGCCGCACTGATAACTCAGCTGGATGATTTGGCCAAAAAAGATAATGGAGATTGAAGTCCAATGCAAAAGGAAGGATAGATGCGTCCCTCCTCATGAGCGAAGAAGTCCTAAGGACGATGAGGGTAGACATGTCGAAGGAATGCTCTCAATCATTCTCCAAAAGGTTAATAAGCATGATAGAGTGCTGGAAGAGATGAAGAAGAATGTCGAAGTGCTAAATCAGATGATTGGCTCTCATTCCAGGTCTATCCAGCTGTTTGAGAACCTTATGGGTCATGCGCTGCCTCATCTCTACCCGCGACAAAAAGGGGGGTTGCCTAGTGATACTATGGATAACCCCAAATAGGAGGTTTAAGTGCTGACTTGCATCGTGCCACGACATTAACTAAGGCGTTGTTTGGGAGGCAACCCAAGACCCTTTTATTGCATTATTTTTGTTTTGGTAAATAATGGTGTGTTGATTGTGCAGGTTAAAGAATGGAGAGTGTTTGAAAGGTGCAGGTTGGCGAGCTAATGGTCCAGTCGGTGCATCACAGAAGAGGTCAACGAGCCTGACTTAATCTGTTGTTTGACTCAAGACATCTTCAATTTGGAGTCTGTAGAACTCAGTGAGCCCAGGAGAAGCTTGGCGACTCGCTGAGCGGATCGGCGATCTCGATTTAGTCCACCATTTGGACATCTACATTAACTGGAGGTCTTGTAAAACTCGGCGTGGTAAGTGACCATTCGGTGTGTCGCTGAGTGGTTTGGCGAGCACGACTAATGTCACCGAATGGGCTAAAACTTAACGATTTTTATAAATCTACACAAACTCACACCCGCACCTTAGTTTATATTTTTTTGCATTTCTAGAAGTATTATAGTTGTTGATTTGTGCTCAGGATTGACAATTTGTCGCCTAGCATTTCAATATCAATTTAATCGGCATAAAAGGTTGGTTTTCTGAACCCCGAGTTCATTTTTATCGAAGTTGTACTCATTTGCAACAATATTATCTTGTTGTCATGTGCAGGGCCTCTCTGATAGGATTAGAATGTTTGAATGCCTATTATAATTTGATAATCTTGCTCGTATTATTTTGATTGTTGAAATCCTGTATTCTTGTGCTTTGAAATGATTTAAATTTTGTGGGATTGTCCTTGCATGTTGTTTAGTTTGGTTGGGTGAAGTCTGAGTTGCCCGTATTTGTGCCAAATGACGTAATTTGCCCAATGATAGAGCGGGTGACGTCCTTCTTAAGGGCAAAAGTCGTCAATTGGCCAAATTTGGCTAAACTGGAAGAAGTCTGAGTATCCCTGGGTGATGGGTGTTTTGGGTCTTGCTTTAATTTAACTAGTGCATGCTTTAATTTTCATTTTAGGGGTTGCAGGGTTTAATTCGAGAAGTTGGGTTGAAAGTAGGCACGTTAGGTCATTTGGCAAGCTGGGTTGAGCTCGCCGAACTATTTGGCGGTTCGCCAAAGGTCCCTATCTCGCCTTTAATTTCATGCTTAATGTGTAGTTTGGCTCTGTAACTTTCGGCAAGAAGCCTCAGGTCACCAAAAGCACTGGGCGACTCGCTGAAAGTCTTCTTGATCGCCTTTTTGTCTACACCTCTGAGCCTCTTTGCACTGTAACTTTCGGCGGGCTAGCTCTTGCTCGTTGAAAGCTGTCGGCGATTCACCAAAAGGCCTTTCCCATAGCCGACTTGCTAAAATTTTTGAGCCAATCCTTTAGACAAGCCTGATCTATCTCGCCAAAGTGATTTGACGACTCGCCAACTGGTTCGGCGAGTCTGTCTGCAACTATTTTTCTATGAATTTGATTGAGTTATTTCTAACTTTTTCCAGGTGTTTTGCAGATGTGGTACAAACAAAAATAGGCATGCCACCCCGAAAAATAGTACGGGGTATCACTATAAATGAAGGGGGATCAAACCCTCCAAAGAAGGAAAGACAATAACCCTCCTCCAAGTGGCAAAGGCAAGGGAAAGAGGCCCATATTCGATAGGGTGACTACTGGTTCCCAAGTTTCTTTATCTGAGCCTGAGGATGACCAGTCTTTGCAGTCCCGGTGGAATGAAATTCGAGCTAGATCTCAACTTGACTCTGCCAAGGTCCCTCCTGCTTCCACACCAGTAAACTCAGTGCCAGCTTAGGCACCTCCTGTGACCCCTATGCCACGTGTCATTCATCCTCCCAGGCTTCCGAACTGGTTAAAAGGTGATGGTTTGTAAACCATCTTACAGGAGAAGTTGCTCTCGACAGAAGGCATGGAAGGCAAGTACTCAGATGTGAGGGACACCCTCCACTACCATAGGTTTGATCAGTTTACCAGGCCTCGAGGCCCCTACATTCCTTCATTGTTCTGGGAGTTCTATACAGCTTATGGTGACTTGGTCCCGAAGAGCAAGAAAAAGGAGAGCGAGTTCAGACCGGTGAAGTCTATCATGGTACAAGGAAAGAAAGTTCGGTGCAATAGTTAGTACATAAAGAATGTACTGGGTAGAGCTCTATACTCTACGCACCATTATGAAGGATTGCATATTGCTCAGTCCTTAGATGATTTGAAGGGCTGGCTGGCACCTTTGATTTCCGATACCACCCCGAGGTGGATCAAGGCAGGAGCCCCTATTGAGAAGAGGGACTTGAGTGTTGCTGCCCAGTTCTGCTTTAGTTTTATCAGCAGCACCATTATGCCATCCCAGAACGAGTCTGTTCTCCACCATCCTAAGGCGGCTTCCATGGGTTTATCATATCCCGGAGGAGCATCGACATGTGACTCCTTATTGAGTAGGAGATTTCCATGAGGGCCAAGCAGAGGCAGGCCTCCTTGCCATTCCCAGTCCTAATAACTGAATTATGTCGGTGTGTTAGAGTGCCCCGGGATGATACGAGAGATATTGAGGTTACCCCGTCTTCCTCCACTGACATCTGGTGCATTGAGGCCGAGTATACTTGTGAGGAGGCTGATAGGAGGAGAGTAGCTCCCACAGATACTTCTCCAAAGGTTGATGTTGATTCTATACCTGCAGAGGCATCTTTGCCTACTCCGGCCTCCGGGACTTCAGGTACTTCTTCCCCTACCTCTTCTTCACATGCTCCAGGCACATCCACTTCCTTCTAGCAGACCAAGATTACTCAGGCGATGATACTGAATATGGGGCATCTAGCCCATTCAGCTGACGTGAGGGCCACCAAACTTGAGAGGGACGTACCTTTTATGATTGAGGCTGCCATTTTAGCTGCATTGACCCCCCTTCAGACTCCCATTGACACTCTCACCATGAGAGTCGAGGCTTGTGATAGCAGGCAGGGGGAGACCTCTGAGGTTACGACTTTGAAAGCCAATGTAGCAGACTTGAGGAAGGACGTAGACTATCTGAAGTCTACCGACTTCACTTCATTATTGGAGGCTGCAGATGATTTGGGCTCTCCTGAGACTTCAGAGATTCCTTCGACTACCACCGGAGATGTACAGAGGGATGAGGCAGTAGTTGATGAGTCGGATGCTAAGATCGATGAGGACCAGATAGAGAGACAGGAGGAGAGCATATATGAAGACTTGTCGGATCTTGAGGAGACGATCATCCAGTCGGTGATCCAGACATCATTGACCGAGAATTCTATGGCAGCTCCTAGTGGGTCTAGTATTGCTATTCCTTCTAAGGTGACTCTGGGTACTGAGGCCCAAGACCAGAGTGATGCACTAGGCACTGATGCCCAGACAGATGGAGAGACTGTATAGACAGGACCCCCTCTTTACCTCCCTCTCTGTCTTACTTTATTTTAAAATTTGGATATTTTTGTTTGCATTTGAGGTCAAATGACTTTATTTGTGGTGGGGTGAGTCCCACCTTTTGTGTAACTTTTTGTGAATATTGGTTTTGATTATATATATTGGGTTTTGAACTGAATTTGTGTTGGGCACCACTTCTTGTGCTATGTTTGAGCTTGTGGCTCCGTGTTTTTAATTGCAAATGATTTTTTACCCTCCCGAAAAAAAAATTCACCTCTTGTTTGTGTTGAATGTGACTGTTCTTTTGCAAATTTGAGTATCGGTTTTGATCAATATCATTGACTTAAATAGTGCTCTCAATCGAACAAACATGAATGTGCGGCTACGATGAGGCCAAATGAAGTTGCATAGGTAATATGTGAACTTTTTGCATCTCGTTTTGACTAGCCAAGTATCAAATTGAGTCTCTTGTGATGAACATTGCACATTAACGAAAGTGTGGAGTCTTGTTTGTCATTGGTGTCAATGCCTTGTGTCATGAGCTTATTGTGAACCATGCATAATGACACCTAGAATTTGTCCCCATTAGTCCGGTTGACTAAGTGATGCAATCTCTTGATATGATCTTAGGCAACTTTGAAGAGTTTGAAAAAATTTGACATATAACTCTTTTGTGGCCTACCTTGTGAGTGTGTAACCTTTGCTTGAACACTTCTTGAGCCTTGACCTTTTCTTGGAAGAAACTTGATGAAATTGTGACCTTTCTTTATCCATTACCCATAATCCTCATGAATTGTGGTTAGTTTGAATACCCAACTTAGGCCAAAAGCCTAGGATGGGGTGTGGTTAAAAGAGACGGTAAATCATGAAGTGGAAGAAATCCCCCTTTGACCCATGGTTTTGAGAAAAATGGAACCCCTCTATACAAAAAAAATGAATGAAAAAGAATAAAAGAATGAAAAAGAAAAAGAAAGAAAATGTTGCAGAATAAAGTTGTGAAAATGCAAAAAGATATGGGGTTTCCAACAGTCCATGGAAAGTGAATAATGGGATGACTTGTAAGCACGAATGAAAAATGATGAAGAAAAGGAAAGGAAGTGTTGTTCACACCACATTTCATGAGGACTATAGCCATTGAGCCCAAATAACCATACCTTTGCGCTCAACCCCGTTACAAGCCTTTAAAAGACCTTTTTGATCTTGAGTGAGCTAATGCAAGTGTTGATTGTAAAATACGGGCAAACCTATGGGTGAAATCATTCATTGTGTTCATCTTTGTGAGTGTGAGTGTTGCATTTGATTTCGGAGCCTTAAATTGTGAACCATTGTGTGTGAATATGGAATCATTCTTTGTGTGAGGGCATTTGATTGCCTTTGTTGAGCATGAACTTGCATTTGAAGCAAGTATTATGAGCTTGATATTCTTTGATAATGGTGAGTCAAAACTTGAAACTTTGAGAGCACATTTGATCCTTGCATGAGTAAGTTGAGTCTTTTTTTGTGCATTCATGATTGAGTCTTGTGTAGCACTGTTTGAGACATTCTTTTTGAACTGCTGAACTTGAGTTTTACTTGAGGAGAAGTAAAAGTGTAAGTTGGGGGTGTTGATGAGTCCACGATTTGGACTCAGTTAGGGCTTTATTTTAATAGATTTAGTGTCCTCAAATGCATATTTTGTGCCAATAACTGATGTAAATTCCTGAATTTCAGGTATTTGGATTGAGGAACAAAGCATGGACACTATTGAGAAAAAAGGAATAAGGCAGCTGAAAGAACGAAGGAAAGAAGGCTTGAGGATTGCCTAACCCATTAGGCGAGTCACCGAACGGCCAAGGTCTCGCCTAATGTTCCAGAGTGCCAAGCCCTGAAGGAGAAAATCTAGCCGGCGTGTCGCTGAACGGTTCCGCGATGCAGTGCCATATCGCCCAAAGTTACAGAACTTGAAAATGTTGAAGGCAAAAGCAAAATGGCGATGAAAATAACCAAAGGGTGAATCACCGATTCGATCAACGATCCCGACTAACTACGCCGACTGAACCTCCACAACACACTTTTTGACAACTATAAGTACTTCTTTAAAATTTTTAGCTTAGTATCTGATTTTGTAAGGAATCATATTATTATTTAGTTTTTGAAGTTTAGAGCTTAGCTTTGAAGATTTGAAGATTTCCATTTATAAGAAATTAGAAGTGGGTGTTGAAGATTCTTCATCTTAGACCTTTGTAAAGACTATATCAATCCTACCCAGTTGATGGAAACACAACTTGGTAACGATTTTTGCCTCTTTACTATGTCTAGCTAAAATTCCAATTCTTGGGGTGTGATTATGTCATTATGGGTTGATTTAACTGCTGGGTATTGTTAATTGATAGTTTATTTGTTGTTTCAAAGTGATTTTGTTCAGTAATTGTGGTTGAATTTAATTGGTTGTAGTTGCACATACAATCTTAACTTCGTGTTTTTGGCTTGCAAAAGAGAGAGGTTTTAAAACCAAAATTACTGAATCGATGGTCTGTGGGTATTGGGTTGTCATGGGTTCAGCTCGAGAGAGTGAATCCTAACCCCTTTTCCACACATTCAGCTCGAGAGAGTGAATGGACTAAAGCGAAGGTTGTGCTTCATTACTGCTTATTGGTGTTCAAGAGAAACCAATTATATTCGAGGTAAATTGTTCGAGAGAAAGTTTACTCCCACTAAAGTCTAGCTTATTCACTGATTTGCAGTTGTTTACTATTAATTTCAATTACCCAGTTGTTTACCTTAGCCCATAATTCAATCATATCCCAAGAATTCCATCTCCATATTCATATTTTCGTGCTATTTGCTGTTTTAGTTGATAATACAAGCAAACCCCCTATTGATAATTGACACCTGTGTCACCTATAATTTAAACCATGTTTTTATTCGTAAATGTTTTTAGTTATGATTGACTAGAGCATATTTTTACTTTTCAATTGATTCTCGATTACGAACCACTCCCTTGGGACTCGACCCCAACTCACTAGTTGGGTTATATTACTGTTGAACGATCATTGATGCTTAGTATTTGATGAAGTATCTTTGATAGTGTTCACAATTATCAACTTTGCAATGCACCGGTGACATTTCAAAGGTGCATGATGTCTATTTTTCATGATATAGTGGAGGACTTTGTAGAGGTGTTCATGGATGATTTCTCTATCTTTGGGAAGTCTTTTGATGTATGTCTCCAAAATCTGGATATAGTACTTGCTAGATGTGAAGACACCAATTTAGTGCTAAACTGGAAAAATGTCATTTGTTGGTTTGAGAGGGGATAGTATTGGGTCATAAGGTGTCAAAGTCGGGATTAGAAGTAGATAAAGCCAAGGTCGAAGTTATTGAAAAATTTCCCCCTTCTATCTTTGTAAAAGGAGTGCGAAGCTTCCTTGGACGCGCAGGTTATTACCGAAGATTCATCAAGGATTTTTCCAAGATTGCAAGACTTATGTGCAGTATTTTTGAGAAGGAGGTGAAATTTTGATTTGATAGGTTTTGTTTGAAAGCTTTTGAGATAATGAAGAGGAACTGAATTGAAGCTCCCATCTTAATTGCTCCTAATTAGGAATTATCATTTGAACTCATGTGTGATGCAAGCGATGTAGCAGTGGGTGAAATATTGGAACAAAGAATAGATAAAGTATTCCATTCAATCTACTATGCAAGCAAGACTCTTGATTCTCTCAAGCTAATTACATAGTGAATGAGAAGGAGATGATGGCTCTAGTGTTTGCCTTCGACAAGTTCAAATCGTATTTGGTAAGTACCAAGGTGATTGTTTATACTGACCATGCAGCTATTAGGTACTTATTCAACAAGAAGGATGTTAAACCAAGGCTAATTCGGTGGATATTGCTTCTCCAAGAATTTGACCTTGAGATCAAAGATAGAAAGGGTACTGAGAATCAAATAGTTGATCATTTGTCTAGGTTAGAAAATTTTTCTCATGTACATGAAGGGTAACAAATCCGCGAAGAGTTTCCAGATGAACAGTTTATGGCACTAGATATCTCTCAAGTGCCTTGGTATGCGGATATAGTGAATCTGATAGTAAGTGGAGAGTACCCTCAAGATGCAACCAACCAATAAAAGAAAAAGCCAACTCATGAGCCTATGTTCTATATCTTGGATGAACCATTCTTATTCAAGCAAGGAGTGGATCGGGTGGTAAGAAGATGCATTCCGGAGTGTGAGGTAAAGAGAGTGCTCCAAAGTTGTCATGCCAGCCCATATGGAGGACACCATTAGGAGAGCGCACGGCGCATAAGGTACTACAATCTAGCTTATTTTTGCCCTCGTTATTTAAATATTCTATTGTTTATGTGAAGGTATGTGATAAATGCCAAAGGTTGGGTAATATATCAAGAATACATGAGATGCAACTAATTAACATTCTTGAGGTGGAAATTTTTGATGTGTGAGGTATTGACTTCATGGGTCCCTTCCCGCCATCTAATGGGAACCAATATATTCTTCTGGCTATTGATTATGTGTGTAAATGGGTTGAGGCGGTAGCTCTTCTCTCAAATGACTCCAGAGTGGTGATTAAATTCATCAAGAAGAACATTTTCTCTCGTTTTGGCACTCCAAGGGCAATCATAAGTGATCGAGGTAAGAACTTCATTAACCATCTAGTGAAGAATTTTTTGCTAAGTATGGCATTCGGCGTAAGGTTGCTACAACTTACTATCCTCAAACAACTGGTCAAGTGGAAGTATCGAATAGAGAGGTAAAGCAAATCTTGTAGTAGACGGTGTATGCACAAAGAAAGGATTGGTCAAACAAGCTAGATGATATGTTGTGAGAGTATAGAACTACATATAAGACACCCATAGTGACTTCTCCCTATCACATGGTGTTCAACAAAGCATGTCATCTTCTTGCGAAATTAGAACACCAAGCATATTGGGCAATAAATAAGTTAAATATCACCGTGAGCTGGCAGGTAGGAAGCGAGTGGATCAACTACATGAACTTGAGTAGTTTAGGCTCCATGCGTATGAGAATTCCAAGCTCTACAAAGAAAAGACAAAAAGGTGGCATGACAAGCACATAGTTCCTTGCACTTTCACTCCGGGAGAAAAGGTACTACTTTTTAACTCAAGACTAAGGTTATTCCCCTTAAAACAAAGGTCGAAATGGTGTGGTCCCGTCGAATTGGTAAGGATGATACAACATGGTGTCATTGAAATTTAAGGTGAAAATGGCCCGACCTTCTTAGTAAATGGGCAAAGAGTTAAGCACTAATTTGGTGAAGATTCGGATCATAATCAGGAGACTGTTGAGCTGAATGATGAATGATCCAAGTTGAGTCAAGCTGCGACGTTAAACTAGGCGTTCCACAATAGGCAACCCATGTAAGATATGTCATAGTTAGTCATTTTGCTTGATTTTGATATTTTAGCTTAGTTTCCAATTTTTAGAGTAGAGTTTCTAGCTTTCGTTTGTAGTTTTTAGGACTTAGGTTAAAGTTTATTTGCATTGTTATAGTTAGGAGCTACAAAGAAAAATAAAAAAGAGGTGTCATGCCACGACCAAAACTAAGTCGTCGGGTGGGAGGCAACCCACCATTATTATGTCACTCTATTTAGTTGATGTGTATTGTCGGAGAACAAACCATGAGAAAAAAAAAAAGAACCATCGGCACTGGAAAATAGTTTAGGGCTTAGGTCTGGCGCGCCGCTCCAAGGCCTAAAGTACTGAGGCCTATTTTTGGCGCACAGGCAGCTCACCGTGCCAGCAAAAATTAAAAAAATGCCGAGGTGGGTGCAATTCAAGTGCGTCGCGCCAGGGTGAACAGGACTGCAGCCCATTTCGGGTAGACTGGCAGCGCATAGCGCCAAGGGTCTGGGCGCGCCACCCCCCGCACGCGCCAAGCATTTCTGCTGCAAAAATCCCACCTTTTAATCCTTCACCTACCCAAAACCCACCTCACTTTCTCTCTATTCTTCTCTCTCTAACCGACCAACTCTTCCGAATTCTCCCAAAATTCCCAACTTTTCTTCTTCTTCTTATTCTCTATTTGTTTCTTCCCCAAAATCCCAAACTTCCTCCATCAATCCTTCCCAAAGCTTTCTCCCCTCACATTTTTCCTCTACTCCAAACCACTCAAACCAACAAAAGTTCACGAGTTTTCAAAACCCACCTAACCCACCCCCCGCTGCCCACCCGACCCCTCACATCCTCTTCCCCAAAAAAAAAATTTCTTCTTTTCTTTCATTGTTGGGTGTGAAAATCCCCCCCCCCTCAAGGGTAAAAATGTTGCTAGTGGTTCGGGCACTAAGAGTACAAAAGGAGCGGCTATCCGAAATTCTAGTCGGGAAACCACCAACTTGCCGCCTCAAAAATTTGGCAAACAAGTTGTATTTCATTATGGCAAGGACTGGTACATCTGCCAACAAAAATCTAAGTACCTTGGTGACGAGTATGTCGATGAAGGGCAATTTCTAGAAGACTTCCCGCACATTCACACTCGAGTCTGTGATTTGAGCCTCCACTACATCTTAGTTGATCAAGGTGAGTGCAATTTGAGTTTAGTATGCGAATTGGAATACTCATCATGTTAGTTGGGACCAAGGTCTAATAAGGAATAATCGTGTGCGTTTACTGTGGAAGCTTTGAATGAATTTTTGGGTGCTCCCAATTGTGATAATTCTAACTATCAAGCCATGATTGAAAGACCCCCCCCCCCCTTATCGTGATATTAGGCATACACTATGTGGGGTGAACTCTGTAGCTTGGTGGGATAGAGTTCGGGACAAGGGTCATCATTCGACTCTCCATTATGGCCACTTAAATTTGGAGGCGCGTATTTGTTTTAAAATTGTGTCTAGCACCTTACTACCATGCAAACATACGACCGATGTCACTAGGGAAAGGGTTGTGCTAGTATACTGCTGCCCGTTAATGTCGAAGCTATTTCAAGGCTAAACTTCAGACTAATAAGTGATGGTGCTTCTATAGGCAGCATCATTACTAGATACCTTCGTGCTTTGCAAATTGAGGAGCAAGTTCATGTTGTGTGCCCCCCTGCCCCTCATTTAGTATGTTGCTTGGTTGATGTCACTAGAACTAAAACGCGTGATCCTTCCCAAGGGTCGGTGTTAACTGCTACTGATAAACAAGCTCGGTATTATAGCTGGATGGGTTGCATGTTTGGAATGGCCGAGCTACAACTGCGGATAGGTGGTTGTCCGGTGACTAAGGATGAGATAGTGACACTAGCGGAGAGTTACCCTTTGACGGATAGTGTGATGTACATGTGTCAGATGGGCCTAGCTTTCCAAGAACCCATTGATGATGATGATTCCACTGCTGATGAGGAGGATGGCTCAGATGAGGATGCTTCGGACAATGTTGGCCCCGGAGATGATGATACCGATGTGGGTGATGGAGATGGTGATGCAGCCTCAATGGCTGTGGATTTTTCCATAAATATGGCAACCCGTTGATTTGAAGCACGTGGCCTAGAGGCCGACAGGGAGTTCTCTTTTACCTTTTCACTTTGTTTTACTTTTCACACTAGGGACAATGTTTTGTTTTAAGTGTGGGGTGGAAGTTGAACTTCATTCTATATAGTTTACTGCTTTATCAAGTCTTTTTATTTTTTTAGGAGGGTTCCTCGGCTTTTGGTTTTGGTTCTTTCCTGAGGATAGTCCCATTGAATCGACTAAGAATAGTTTGCTTATTTTTGTTGAGTGTTAGAGTCGGTATAGGAGTGACAGTTCCCGATGATGGATGGATGACGATCGTCTTAAGGGAAAATTAGTCACTAGGAGTAGAGAAGCATGAAACCGACCTTTTTGGGTACTTTCAAACCTTGTCTTGATAGTTGCCTAGACGTCATGGGTGGTAACACTTTGGTTGCAATAGTAAGATGCTGACCTTGAAAACAAACATAATCTCTTTGTCTTGACTCTGAATGAAAAATAAAGTATATGGGCTTAATTGTGTGGAAACACCGTAATGCATTTTCTATAAGCATGCTACAAGTGTTTGTTTCCTTATATGTGTTGTGATGCCATGTGGGGAGACTACTTGCGTAGTTTTTGCATTGAATAACATCTAGAACTTGCCCCAAGTGTGTGTAATGTGTAACTTGTGTGATTTATGGAATATGATTGAGGCATTTCTTTGAATAGCCAAGTTTAAATCTTTTTGTGTACCCCCAAATAAAATATCCCTTGTATTGCCCCATTGAGACTTTTAGCCTTGATTTTGTTCTAACCTACTTAATTAAGCCAAATCCCTTTTATTGATACCATTAGTTTTGATCCCAAAGTAATCCTTAATGCACTATGTTGAGATGAAAAAGTGAAACCAATGGTCAAAGTGAATAGGGTGAAAATTCTTGGTTTTGTGGTGAAGAAAGAAAAAAGGTAGAAGAATGATGCCCCATAAGTTCCTAAATCTGTGATTGGCCCTGGTACTTAGACATTGTTCATTCGACTAAGGTTAAAATCATAAGTTG
The DNA here is from genome assembly GCA_036250505.1 of Solanum acaule. Classification (NCBI taxonomy): domain Eukaryota; kingdom Viridiplantae; phylum Streptophyta; class Magnoliopsida; order Solanales; family Solanaceae; genus Solanum; species Solanum acaule. The sequence continues at coordinate 14,789 of JAJOOR010044582.1, forward strand.
AAGGTGGCTAATTTGAAAAATACCTTAATAATGGCCCTGGTACTTAAAAGGACAATGTGCACCTTAACTCGGGAGAAACCCATAAGTTGAAGGTGGCTATTGTTAAGTGTGAAAAAAAGAAAAAGAGAAAAAGGGGTGTATACAAAATAAGGGTTCAAATGAGGGCAAGGTTTTAAGTTCAATTGGGAAAATATGTATGAGGGGGGATCAAAGGGAAAGAAAAAGTTGTGAATGTTAGCAAGAAAAAGCAAAACATGTGCATTAGGGAGGATGAGTCACTAATTTTACCCATATGTATCCTCCCTTATCTAAAGCCGACATTTCATCCTAATGAAAGTCCTCTTGATTCTATGAGTAACACTTTGCGAAAATTAAAGTACACTAAAGGCAAACTTATGGCATGTTAGGATATGTGAAAACTTCATTTGTGAGTGTGAGAATGAATTTTACAAAAATGAGCCTTATGATTGAAATACAATGGTGTTTGTGTGAAAGAAATGCTATACTTAAATTGGTTAAGGCATTCATGTCACATGTTTGGTGCATACTCTTGTTTGGTGTGTCGATATTGCATTAGCGCGAAATTATTGAAGAAGAATCATTCATTGAGGTTCTGAATTGTTGATTGGTAGACAATAAGAAATAATGGACGATTGTAAAGCAAGGTGAGGAATCCAAAGGTTAAGACTGTGATTTGATAAGATAGAGTTTGTTCGAGGACTAACAAATATTTAACTGTGGGGTGGTAATCTTGGGCATACTTATATGCCCATTTCCTACAAATTACCCATCTTTTAACGTAAGTTTAAAGACATTCACTTATCTAACTAACATGTTTGACTTAGGATTGCGATGATTGCATACTAATATACATGATTAGCTATTTTGCAGGGTTCCTTAGAGAAGTGATTGAATTATGGAAAGAAAGGAATCAAGGACAACAAGTGACGCCCATAAAAAGAGTCGGTGCGGCGCCCTAGCATCACTAGCGCAACAAGGGCGTGATGCGCCAGACCCAAAGTACAGAGAAACAATTTTGGCGCACTAGCAACGCGGCACACCAGCCTACCAGGCGCGTGTTGGGAGCGATGCCCCAAGGCAAAGAGGACGTTTTGGCGAAAGTTGGATTTAATTATGATTCCTTCTTGGGCTAAATTTGGAAATACTTTTCCTAAACTCCATAAATAGGACCTAGGTTTGTTTTGTAAGGGTTTCACTATTTTTTGGTGTGCAAGAGCAAGAATTCATGTTTTGTAATAGGTTTCAAATCTGTAACTCTATTTTATTTTGGAAATCGCATGAACAATTATATTTTGCAATTTTTGAATAGTATGAGTGGATAAGAGCCCTTGTTCTGGGGCTGTAGCTACAGATTCATTGTTAAATATTGAAGGCTTTCAATTAATTCTTGGTTATCGATTTAAGTTACTTCTATATTCTTGTTTTAGTATTTCATGCTTGATCACCATAGAAATAAATCTCTTGACTATTCTTAAAATCGAGAGAGGAGGATAAGGTAGATAGACCAAAGAATATAACAAGCTTGATCTTCCATTGAGTTGATTTGTGTTTAGGAGTGACGCCCAGATGAACAACTAGCTTGGTTATGAAATAGGATGAAATATAAATGCTCGCCAACTAGGACTGCCTATCCCTGTTCAACGATGTAGTTAAACAGCTAATTCGAGTAGGCGACTAGAGGTCGAGAGACCCGACTCATACAATTAACCCTGTAAATCAGTAACTTGATAACCGAAATTAGTTCATTGCCTAAGATACGATACATGAAATCCAATGCATGTTGCAGCCTTGAAAATGTCTTTTACTTGCTTGAAACATCAATTTGAAGTCGTTCACAGTAGTTACTTTTATTTATTGCATAAGTCGTAGTAGTATAATCAACCTTCAACCCCTTTTTAAGTTACTTTTGTCGAGTTGTGGAATTAAGTTACTAAGTATAAGTTGATCATAAGTCCCTTGGGAATGAAAACTTGTTTCTAAAGAAACTATGTTACTTGAGCGACCGCGTACACTTGCGTGTATATTTGGGAGCAACAATATCCAAAATCATTCCCACACTAAAGAATTTACCTAGCACATATGGTCAATTTAAGAATCACTCGATATGACCTTATATGTAAATGAAAAATAGTTCGGGTCTTAACTTAGAATGTTTTGGAGAGTGACATTATTATTATTATTATTATTATTATTATTATTATTATTATTATTATAT
>JAJOOR010044583.1:0-15238 GCA_036250505.1 Solanum acaule
TATATTCCTGAATATCATATATATGATTGAATAAATTTATGTTAGTTATTATGTATTAGAATTATTTGAATCATGATTTCTAGTTTATTAGCACACTGGAAACAGGGAGAAAACTTCTATACTATACCATCCTAATGTTGAAACCAGTAGGCGAGGAAAGCCGTTTAAGGGAGTAAACAAAGTTGAGGCGCTGATAAGGAGGAAGTATCCGCTAAAGTACGATGCTAGTAGTGACCGGAGAACATGATAAACAAATAATCTAGTTCATAATGATCTAATATGAATTTAATCAATTATGAATATGATAAGAAGGAATAATTGAAAATAAAAGCCCTGCATAACAACGAACATGACTACATATATGCATGATGAAATGATAAAAAACTATGAAACTTTAATCTTGTATATACTTAAAGGCATAAAAATAATTGAATTAAGAAGAATAATATGGGAAAAAATATTTAATGAATCAGAAGATATATTAAACCAACAATGGTATGAAATAAACCTACATGATTTAGACCTTGAAAGAATAGAATGGTACGATTTAGAAATAAATTCAGATTAAAATAAACTACGAATATTTACAATAATGGATAGAATCTATGGAAGATATAAAACTATTAGAACAATTAATGGAAGAAAATTTATATATGTATCTAAGAACCCAATATATGTTATATCTAGAATATATCATAAATGATATTAAAGAGATATCAAGATTAACACCCTTGAAAAAAGAATATTATAATAAAATCTTTGAAATGGATTCCTCACCTACCAAAAATGATACACCTACCAAAAAAGTCATAAATTCCACACCTACTACACTACCAAAAGTATCATGAATCCCTCACCTACCAGTAAGATGAATTCCGCACCGAAAAATGGTAAATATTCACATGTATTTCCATCATAAAATGATGTAGGTTGAATGACATTAGTACATTGAATGTACGAGCATATGATATAGCCAAAGCTAATTGACTGAATGAAATGACTACAATAGATATAAATATATACTCAACGGAATGTAAATAAATTAAAGAGTGAAATCATTTAAACTTTACAAAATACTTACTCATCTCTGAACTCAACATATTAAGTGATATGATAAAAATAAACTTGTAGCTCTATTTGGGAGATTCTCTAACTGGAAACCATCAGTATGAGCAATGTGAATGTAAAGAATTTCTCCCATGCTTCCAAAACTGTCCTATACCATGTCGGGATACAGAACATCTCAACTAAGTGGATCCACTATAGCTCTGCTCGAAAGCAATAAGGAGTCGTCTACAAAGTATAATCCTTTACCCATGTTGGCTACATGGTTTATAAGGAATGTGAGTTGTTTGAACTCATCCCCATATCGGTGCTCAATACTACTCCCACTAAATATATACTCTTGCTAAAATTTATAAACCATGCTCTTTCTCAATTTGAGGTAATTGCTCAAAATATCATCTTAAATGATGAAAATGCCCTGAAACATCTTTAAAGTCCCTAACTCATTTAGAAATTAGAATTTCTATTTTATCATTGTAAAAAGTGATACATTTTTTAATACTTGGTACCCTTATACTTTTACTCAAATCATGTTTAAAACTCTTTCTCATAACTCATCTTTGCTTTCTCAGAAAATCTAGCTAAGACAAAAGTGTTTGGTTTCAAGGATTCTCAAAATTTATAACTCAAAATAGAGTTCATATTGAAATATAGAAATGAAAAAATAAACCCAAGGATCTGAATAAAAACATAGGAAACTCAATTACTCAGAAATCGTGAACTCATAACTCAATGATACTACCCATCTCAAGAATGCTTAAAATCTAGGATAAAACCCTAGATTACTCTGTTGCTGAATTTAGATAGATATAGGGCATGAGAAAAAATTCAGTCCATCAGTATGATAGCCTTTCATACGTAAAAGAACAAAGTTCTTGGCGAAATCAATGAACATTTGTGTAACACTAGATTTTTTTCTCTTGGATCCTTGCTCTAAGTCTAAGGAAGTGTTAATGAAATAATAAGGATGATTAACACTGCTTAAACCCTTAACAAAGTGTAAAAATGTCAGGGTTTAGGCTTAGAAAGGGTGGTAAAAGACCAAGACACCCTTACTTAAAACTGTTGAAGTGATCTACGGTTCTGACCTATGATCCGTTGGAATTTTTATGTCCTGTACTACTCAATTGTAAAACCAACTTCAGACACCCAAAATTCATCTTACCTTCCATGAAACCATTCTATGAGTCATCATCTAGTCTACGTCCATTGACTTTATGTACAACTCAATTTCAAACTCAAAATTTAACTAAATCTAGATCACTCATAAAGGTCCTTCCTACAACGTAACCTGTATATCCTTCTCGTAGGTCCACAGTTTTACCAAATTTCCTCTCTAAGTCTAGAACCCTTCTACGGGCACTTCTTATGGCCCGTAGACCTCTCTATGACCCATTATGTCAATCCGTAGAACACATTATTGGAATTCCTTTTTTTTTTCAAAAATCAACTTAGTTCCTACATATGTTATCTATGACCCCTAGGACCTTCTACAGACCATAGATGGGTCTCGTAGCACTGGTCAAGAAGTAAAAAAAAATCTGAAACTTTTTCCTTTCATTTTCGGAGGTGTTACAATATCTCCCCCTTGGGAACATTTGTCCTCAAATGAGATCAAGCAAATAAAGAAAATGGTGGGGAAAGGTTTAACAACCAAATACAATGCAACATACACATAATATCTCATGAACTCAAAACACTGAAGGAGGAACTAAATTGAATGAGAACTTTTGGACGAAAATATTTGAGGGTATCTAGATTTCATTGGCTCTTCAGCTTCCCCAATTTCCTCTTCAACAAACTGATTTCTCCATACGATTTTAACTGATGCAGCCTCTTTGATTCTCAACTTGCAAACCTGACGATCAAGAATCTGAAGAGGAATCTCCTGAAGGACAGCCCATACACTTCTTTAATATTGAAATGTAAAATATGGATGGACAACTGGTAGCTCCAGCGGTAGCTCCAAATCAAAAGTTATATTACCAACTCTCTTAGATATCCTGCAAGGACCAATGTATTGGGGACTAAGCTTTACTTTCTTACCAAATATCATAACACCCTTAATGAGTGAAACCTTCATATAAACCCAATCATCAACCTTAAACTTCAAATCTATTCTCCTAACATCTGGATACAATTTCTAATAGCTCTACATTGTTTTCAACCTCTCTTAGATCATTTTCACCTTCTCCATATATTGATGAACTAAGTTTGGTCCCATCAACTCAGCTTCACCAATCTCAAAGCAGCCAATAGGATATCTACATCTTTGCCCATAAAAAGCGTCATAATGAGTTATCTTAATCCTAGATGATAGTTGTTATTGTAGGCACATAGCCCCATGACATATGCTGTCAACATATCCTCTAGGGTCTGAATAGTGTGATCTGCTTTACAATCTAAGGATGAAACGCAGTACTAAGGTTCACCTTCAAACCCAAACCTTTCTGAAATAACTTCCAAAATAAAGCAGTGAATTGCACACCCCTATCTGAAATGATAAACAATGGAACTCCATGAAGTCAGAATATCTCATGGATGTACAAACTGTCATACTTTTCTACCAAATCGATAGTCTTTACTGGCAAGAAATAGATTGACTAAGTCGTTCGGTCTACAATCACCCAAATCGAATCATGTTGCATGCGAGATCACATCAAGCCAGTAATGAAGTCCATATTAATCATCTCCCACTTCTATTCCGAAAGAGCTATGCTCTGAGAAACTCCACATGGTCTTTAGTGTTCAACCTTGACTTGCTGGCAATTTGGGCACTTAGAAACAATATTGGCAATACACATCTGCATACTATTCCACCAATAGATTTCCTCTCAAGTTATGGTACATCTTTGTGAAACCCAGATGGATCGAATATCTGGAACTACGAGCTTCTACCGTGATCCTTTCTTGGAACTGATCCACCTTTGGAACACACAATCTACCTTGATATCTCAATACACCACCTCCCCCATGTTCAAAAGCCATCACATTTTTCTTATGAACATTTGCCTTTAGTTCAAGTAAGATGGGTCTTTTTCTTGCTCCTGTTTCACTTCTGTCACTAATGATGATTCAGCCCCATTTGTCACAAAAACTCCACCTTCATTGGAATATAACAAATAGACTCCCAAATGTGCAAGTCTGTGAACTTCCTTAGCCATTTTTTTCCTGCCTTCCTCGATATAAGTAGTACTCTCCATGGAAAACCTGCTCAAGGCATCAACAACATTAGCCTTACTTAGGTGATAGAGGATACTCATTTCGTAATCCTTGAGTAACTCTTACCTCCTCCTTTGACAGAGATTAATCTTTTTCTAACCTAAAATCATATAGGATAATCTTGTGGCCGATGAACACATCTACATGAACACTATATAGATAGTGATGTCATATCTTGAGAGCAAAAACTACTACTGAAAACTTGAGATTGTGAGTTGGGTAGTTTCTCTCATGAATCTTAAGTTGCATAGAGGCATAGGCAATAACCTTACTATTTTACATCAACACACAACCAAGCCCTACTCTGGATGCATTACAATAAACGACAAAACCCTTTGTACCCTCTAATAGGGTCAACACTAGAGTAGTAGTTAACTAAGTTTTCAATTCCTCAAAGCTTTTCTCACAAGCTTCAGACCATTGGAACTTAGAAGACTTTTCAGTCAACATAGTCAAAGGGGATGAAATAGATGAAAACCCCTGGATATTTACCTTATGTAGTAACCTTCGAACCCCAAGAAATTCCTTATATTAGTGGGAGATGTGGGTCTGGGACAATTCTATACTGCCTCAATCTTTAGAGTGTCGACTCAAATTCTTTGCCAGGAACAATGTGGCCTAAGAACACCACAGATTCAATCAAGAACTCGCACATAGAAAACATGGCATATAACTCTTGATCTTTGAGAGTTTGGAGGACTATTCTGGGATAAGTGGCATGATACTCGTTCTTTGTTGAAAGATCAGGATGTCATCGATGAATAAAATAACAAACATATCCAGATACTGCATAAATACTATGTTCATGAGATCCATAAATGATGTAGGAACGTTAGTCCACACTAAGTACATAACAAAGAACTCATAATGACTGTAACGACACCTAAAAGTTGTCTTTGGAATATCACTTTCTTTCACTTTCAACTGATGATAGCCATATCTAAGGGTTATCTTACACAAGCAAGTAGAACCCTAAAGTCAGCCGAAAAGGTCATCAATTTTTTAAAGGGGATACTTATTCTTTATGGTGACTTGTTCAAAGGTGGTAATTTATACACATCCTAAGGGAACCATCTTTCTTTCTCACGAATAAGACCCGAGTGCCCCAAGGTGAGACACTTGGTCAGAACCCTTATCAAGAAGATCTCTCAACTGCTCTTTCAACTCAGCTTGATCTATTTTATAAGGCAGAATAAAGATGGGTTGAGTATTTGGAAGAATATCTATCCCGAAGTCTATTTCCCTTTTGGGAGGGACTCGGTGAAGATCGTCTAGAAAGATCTCTAGGAACTCACTCACGACTGGGACTGACTAATTAGGCGGTGTCTCAAAACTACAATCATTAAATAAGAATAAGTGATAGTCTCACCCCTTAGAAACTAACTTTTTGGCCTTAAGATATGAGATAAAATGACGCTTAGGCACTATTGAACTACTCCTCCACTCTAAAACTAGATCATTAGGAAACTAAAACTTGACTACTTGAATTCCACAATCGACTGAGGCATAACAAGCATTAAGCCAGTGCATACCTAGAATAACATCAAAATCCACCATGTCTAGCTCAACTAAGTAAGCCATGGTGTTTATACCACATTTTAAAGGTGAATTAGGACACCTATTTTGCTAAAGTGATTCTAAGTTAGATCTATATTATGGTTTACTTAACATTATGCGATTCTAGATAATAGTTCTAATTTATCCTGAAGGGAAGGGGTAAGGCATCCTTTAAAATCTGTTAAAAATACTTAACCGGTCAAATTTAGGTTAATTTAACTTTTTAAGAAAAACTAAACAAGGGTGCTAAAAGTTACATAAAAGTCGGTAAGTAAGTTGGAAAATATTTTAACATTTGAAAAAAAACCTCTTTTGTATTTGGAATGAAATGACTTGCATTTTTTTCTTTTGAAACAATAGATAATCACTTGTTTAAAACAAAAACTTTTTGTACAAAAATTATGGTATGAAAGTGCAACCAAAAAAAAAAGATCTTTGTATATGAAGTTATGTGCATGTCTTAAAAAAATTGCACCTTGAAATCAATAACACATTCTACATATGAAAGTGGATTGAAATAGAACGGGAAAAACTTTAAAAGAAGAAAATAAAAAGTCATTTGCTTAAACATTTTTATTAGTCTCCAAAGTCTTGGCTATGAAAATAGAGCACAAAATCTAGTTTATGACAAAAAAAAAAACGTTTCTTTAAAAACTATTCAAATTGAGCGTAAATAAATACTAGACTTCTTTTAAAAATGAAAATCTCACATATGATAAATAGTTTATCGTTGACTAAGTTGTGGGTAACTAAGCAATTAGATCTAAACCTGATCATTTTTTTATGTCAGTTATCCCGAATGAAAAACTAAAAAACTTCTAAATCACATAAGTAAGTTCATCATCTAAAGAAAATCAATAAATGCTAAAGATATTAATAGATATAGGCGACTCCAAGTGAGGTTCACTCGTTTTGCTTTTAAGTCTGAATAATCAAAGATATAGACTCCATATGCAGGTATAATGGTAATGAGTCCATGATACTCTATTTTTGCGATAGTCTTTAATCGGGACTCCATTTTTGCTCCAAAGTTCATGCAAGTAAAAAGACGGTAAAGAGAGTAGTAAGATTATCGACATTAAATTATATTGAATAAATTTAATATAGACCTAAATAAAACTACACTACAAAGATATAATCTTGGACACGAAATATACAAATGTCGGAAGAGATACCCATTTTAATGTGGATGACTTTTGAACTAACTAATATTAATAAGCTTGAAGCAACCATACCTGCCTCCATTTTCGCTCCAGAGTTCATGCAAGTAATCTGCCACTAGATTAAATTCCAACTTCAACAAATTTAAACTATAAAAAAAAGTTACTTTTCACACCATGATCCTTTAATATTGATTTTTACATAGTCAACTACTAAATATTTAGGATGAAAAGGAATAAACTCATACGTCCATTTCTACTATCAGAGGAACAAAAGAGACTTACACTCAAATTTTTATGTATAGAGATAAAGCACGATCATAGGCAGGCAACCTCTGTCCGTGGCTGAGAATTGATAGACGCCTTCTCCAAAAGAGGAAAGGGGGAAGAAAATGAAAAGGTGGGGTGAGTGTCGTTGATTAAAAAAGTAGGTTTAGCTGATTTTATTAAGTTTGGGGTAAAAAAGGGATGGATTTGGGCTGAATGTTGGAGCGAAATTTAGGCTAAGTTGTCGAAATTATTGGGACTTTTCCTTCTTCTTTTAAATTATTTTGGGCTTCTAACTCAATAACTATTACGATATATGTTATAAGATGACAATTAATAGTTAAAATATAAAATATCAATTTTATGATTTTACGTTAATATAAAATATAGATACAAAAATATGAACTTATAATTAATTTAACAACGAAACTTCAAATAAGATGACATGTCCATTGTTTAGGAAAAAGAGAGTTATAGGATAGTAATTTCAAAAATATATAATTTATTCATGTGCATAGAAATGTAACAACGATGATAACAATAGTAAAGATAAATAGTCATAGAAGTAAAATTAGTTGTAAAACAGAAGTAATTTGCTACATTATTAAATTAGAAGTTTGAAAATAATGAATTAGAAGAAAGAAGGGTCAAAAATTGGGTGTAAATAATGGTGTCCTTGTAATAGACAGAGATGGTACAATCACGGTAGACTCTTTCTGCTAGAATAGGCTCACCAACAGGTGTGGAAACACTGAAGGGCTCAAAAAGTTGTTCGGGTGAAATGTTGAACCTCATAGTTACGTAAGGAGTCAAAAGACAAACTTGCACCTGGATCAAGTAAGGCATAAATATCAATAGAAAAGAATTTATCATACTAGTGAAAACATCTAACGAGTTCTCCTGATCCTGGTAACTAGCCATACCATACAAACGGTTTGCTTCTTCATCTGTCCATGAAGTAGCTCCTCCCGGAACAACTCTGTCTTCTGGAGCCACTGAAGTAGATTGGGCTTTATTGCCCTGATTACCCTGCCTAATCTTAACGCAATCTCTCATAAAGTTACCCGTGTTACCAATCTTAAAGCAGCCATTGGAGCCATCACGATACACTCCTAGGTGGTTCCTACCACCCTTAGCACAGGTGTTGATCCAAGTAGCCTTTTGTGCCATACTAACCTGAAATTGCGTAGCTTCAAAATCTTGATTCCAGTGGTCATTCCTGCTACTTCGTACAGGTGCACTAGCTGATGATGGAGTAGGTCTAGATGATCTCTGCTGAAATGGCGACCAATTATCATTTCCTATCATTTGTTGACCGGACTCTTCTACATATAAATCAGTAGCTTGGATATTTCCATTTCCCCTAATAACATAGTTGTCTTACCTTGCTTGTTAGATAGGCAAGATAGTCCGGACATGAACAACCCATCCTTCTCCTCGTATCTGCCACCAGTTTCGGATCATAGCACGATAACTGGGTGAACTTGAGGTTGTACTCTTGCACACTCACAGCTTCCTATTTTAGATTTAAGAACTCTCTCACCTTAGCTTCCCTAAGCTCTCTGGGAAAGAAATGCCCCAAGAAAGAATTCTCAAACATAACCAAGCTCAAAAGTGGTTCTCCTTCTACCCTGTTCTTTTTCCACTAGTCATACCAAATGTTAGCAATACCTTTGGGTTTGTAAGAATACAACTCCACATACTTTACATTAACAACAGGCATAACTCTAAACACTTTTTGTACCTCCTCCACAAAGTTCTCTGAATCTTTTGTGACCATTAACACTGTAAACTCTGGGGGATTCATCCTCAAAAACTCATGAACTTTGGATGTATAAGCCACTTCCAAATAATCCACTCCCTATTGACCAGTCTGATTTTCCTCAACCTGGGTCAACATCTGGAAAGCACTCTTGAACTCATTATTGGTGATATATTCCTGAGAGGGTTGCACTCCTTGTGCATTTGGAGCTTCTTGACCTTGATGACTAGCATTCCTTCTATTATGACGTCCTCGAATAGCACTTTGTGGAGGCATGATCTGAAAAGATACACATAAGCATGAGTTAGAAGAAACTTTTGTAGAGTTGAACTCTATCGGACGAACAGTAGTAAGAAGAAAGTAAAAAGTTCATAAATGTTGTAGATTTCTCATTATAGATGTGGCGTGCTTCATACTGATAAGAAGGACTCTACTAGAAATGGCTTCATAGAAACCCTAGGACTCTTGAACTCTGTGCTCTTATACTAAGTTTGTCATTCCCCGAGCCTACACCCTAGATGTGGTCGGTACTCAAGAACTATTAATTGGTAGCTCCCTAGCGAAACATCGGCCTGTCTAACAAGCTTTTGTAACACCTCGAATTCAAAGAAGGGAAAATATTCATTTTGCAGTCAACTCGGTGAAGGATGTCGAGAACGCTGAACAACTCGGTAATCCGCCGAGTAGCACTTCTTGGCTTTTTTACCTAATTTTTGCATCCAATATTCTTGGAACTTTAGGCGATATTGGTCGAGCTCGCTATTCCATTCGGCGAGTCACCAAAATGCACTCCCAGTTGTCGAGTTGGATTAGTCCATGATACAACTCACTAGAACTTTTGGTGATCCAAAAGCTCATTCGGTGAGTCGCCAGGTGGCTTTTGGTGAGATCTAGCCATTCATTTTTTCAGTTTTAAGGTAGGGACTTTTGGGTATTTTCTTAACTATTCTAGTCTAATACTATGTGATTATACCCTTCACCTAAACCCCCTATATAAGAACTTTTACCCCCCAATTTCCCCAAATTGAAATCATTCTCTCAAATTCCTAAAAGAAGATCAAGTCTTCCTCCTTAAAATATTTCTCTCACTAGAAAGCTTGAAGAAGGAGGAGTCATCCTGGGGTTTCAAGTAAAGCCTCCAATTCCACCATTTAATGCAAGCTTTTGGTAATTTAGGTATAATAGTTTTCGTCCATGGAGACCTTTCCTCCATGGATTTCCCAAATTCTCCAATTTACAAATCTAGAATTCCCCAAATTGAGTTAGTTTTTTCTTCCAAATCATGGTTTCTTTTAAATATTGATTTAATTATTTGTTTTATAATATATCAAGCATGAATTAAGATAATTACATTATTTTATCCCATGAATCCATGTCTAACCCATGTTTTTTAGATATTGGTGATTGAATGTGGGTTTTGAACTATGAAAGTTGAATTATGGAATTATGCATGTTTATGGAATTGACGAGATATGATGTAGATTGCTTTGAGAGTAAAAGCATATATGTTGTTATATTAGTTAATTGTTTTGAAAGGTTTGCTAACATTACTACCACATTTATGAATGTGAAAGGTTTTCTCATATAAAGGATTCTAAGGTTGAAAGGTATTCTCACCTAAAACAAATCAAAGATAAGGAGCTATTCTAAGAATGAGGCAAGTGGCGATTACCCATGTTCCTTTAAAAGATAAGATGAATGTGATTAAAAGCTATTATGTGGGAGTTAAGCTTAGTACCGAGTTGATAAGTGACGATTAGCCGTGTCCCATAATCTATGTGCCAACATAAGATTTTGTAGATAGACATCAGCTAGTGGATCCACATAAGCTAGAAGCTCATGGTCCTTACCTTGGAAAGTAGGACACCCCTTTTTGGTGTGGAAGACACTGGATTTCATGTGGATAGCTCACATGGTCTTATATGTTGGTTAAGGCTACTTCCCACAAGCAAGCTATGATGAACTAAATTTACTTCAAGAAGTATATCATATGTGACTTAAGTTGATGTCTAATTGCATTAACCATGTTTTTATGACTTATGTTTTCTACTTACATTCATGATTTAGCTTGGTCATTGCACTATATCAAAATGTCCCTTTTCTCATGTTTTCAAATGTTTTATGCATGTCTATCATACTTGGTACATATTTTGTACTAACGCATACTCTTGCCTACATTTCCCTACATGTAATGCCTTACATTCAGGGTTCTTAGTTTTGTGGCTAGAGGTTGTTAGAGAGATTCTGAGTTGTGGTGAGTCCTCATATTTCGAGGGTCGATCTTGATTCTCTTTTGTCTTTACTTTCAATCTTGGAACTTGATGTACGGGCTGCGTCCCAATAAACTCTTATGTACTAGATGGCTTAGAGACGATGTTTAGATTTCCGCCTTACTCTATGAAACTCTTAGACTTGAAATGTTTCTTTTATCTCTTTGATATTCTATCATCTTTTATTATGAATGCTAAGTCTCTTGTATGGGGCCTCTCGGGGTCCTATACTTCATGTTATGCCTAGGACTACCTTGGGTCGTGACAGCACTAAAGAGAAAAATGTAACTCAACTGTCTCAAATACTTATTTAAGAAAAATTTAGTATTCACAAAATACTATAAAGAAAGAATTTCTAAAAACAACTCAACTCTAGCTATCTATGAAACATCTAAGTTCAACATGGACATCGGGACAAGACCATCGATGCCCAAAGAAAATCCTGAAATGAAAAGTGGGGCCCTCCGAAATGGAATGGGACTCACCAAGGGAAGTGAAAAATGATATAAACAAAGTGGTTGTTGATGATCCTAAAAACCTATAAATGTATCATAAAGAGATGCACATCGAATAACAACAGTACATTAAATATACGAGTATGTGATATATCCATAGAGAAATGACTGATTTAAAGGATTACAATAGATATAAATATATACTCAACTAAATGTAAAGAAACAAAGGACTAAAACCATTTAAACTTTAAAAAATACTTGCTCATCTCTGACTAAACGTATTAAGTGAAATGGTAAAAATACACTTGTAACCCTATTTGGGAGATTCTCTAGCCAAGAAACATTACTATGAGCAGCATGATGATACAATGTCTTGGTTACACTTCTAGAACTGTCATATACCTTGTCGGAATATCATATATCTCAATTAAGTAGATCCACTAGAGCTCTGCTCGAAAGCAATAAGGAGTCGTCTAAAAGGTATGATCTTTTACCCATGTTGGCTACATGGTTTATGAGTTGTGAGTTGTATGAACTCATCCCCATATTGTTGCTCAATACTAATCCCAATAAATATATATTCATGCTAAAATTTATAAAACATAATATTTCTCAATTTGAGATAATTGCTCAAAATATCCTCTTAAGAGAGGTATCTGCTCCGAAATTTCTCTGAACTCACAAACTCATTTAGAAATCAAAATTTCTCTTTTCTCAATGTAAAAAGTGATACATTTGGGAATACTTAGTTCCCTTTAACTCTTAACTCAAATAATGTTGAAAGTCTTTCTCAATAATCATCTTTGCTTTCTTAGAAAATTAGTTTAAGACAAAAATATTTTCTTTAAGAAATTCTAAAAACTTATAACTCAAAATACGTTACATGCTGAAATATATGCATGAACAAATCAACTCAAATATCTCAATAAAATATAGGAAACTCAATTACTCATAAATCAAGAACTCGAAACTCAACGATATGACTCATCTAAAGAATATTTAAAATCTTGGATAAAACCCTAGATTACCCTTTTAATGAATTTAGATAGATGTAGGGCATGTGGAGGAACTAAGTCAATCACTATGATAGTCTTTAATACCTTAATGAACAAAGTTCTTGGTGAAATCAATGAACGCTTATGAAACCCTAGATTTTTTCCTCTTTGATCCTTTCTCTAAGTCTTAGAAAGTGTTAATGAAGTAATGAAGATGATTAACACTGCTTAAACCCTTCACTAGGTGTAACAACATCGGAGTTAAGGCAGACAAAGGGTGGGAAAAGACCAAAACACCCTTACTTAAAATTGTTGGAGTGATATACGGTTCTGACAATAGAGACCATACTGGTCAACCGTAGAACCAACTTCATAAATCCAAATTCCATCTTACCTTCAATGAAACCATTCTATGAGTCGTC
The DNA here is from genome assembly GCA_036250505.1 of Solanum acaule. Lineage (NCBI taxonomy): Eukaryota > Viridiplantae > Streptophyta > Magnoliopsida > Solanales > Solanaceae > Solanum > Solanum acaule. Next base: position 13,176 of record JAJOOR010044583.1, read on the forward strand.
ATTCAATCTACGGTCCGTAGACTTTCTGTAGAACTCAATTTCAAACTTAAAATCTCACTAAGTCTAGATCACTCCTATGCGTCCTTCGTATGACCTGTAGAACCTTCTACTACCCTTAATTCCTTCTCATAGGTCCAAAGTTTTTACCAAATTTCCTTTCGAAGTCTGGAACCCTTCTATAGGAACTTCCTACCGCCTGTAGACCTTCTACAACCCGACCTGTCAATCTGTAGGACATATCACTAGCACTCAATTATTTTTTTGAAAACTCAACGTAGTTCCTACAAATGTCATCTACGACCCGTGGGACATTCCACGGACCATAAATGGGTCTCGTAGAACTAGTCCAAAAGTAAAAAAAAATTAAAACTTCCTTCCATTTTTTGAGGTGCTACAGATATGGGTTGTAGTGTTAATGGTAATGATTATTGCACTATTACTAGCCATTGGATTGATGAATATTGGAGCATGCAAAAAAGAATTCTAGGTTATAAACTTTGTGAAATTCATAAAACCGATAGTTACATAGCTCAAACTATTATATATGTTTTAGAGTTTTATGGAATTTCTAATAAAGTAATTAGTGTCACCCTAGATAATGCTTATAATAATATATCTGATGTTTATACACTTAAGCTAGTACTTTGCCCTATATATGATGATGGTTTTCATATTAGGTTGTGTGCTACACACATATATAATTTGATTGTAAGAGTTGGTATAGCAATGTATAATAATGATTGTATAAAATGTGAAATTGGATGTCATTTCATTTTTATATGTCAAGTAAAGTCTAGACGTAAAGAGTTTGAAACTTTTATCATGAATTTAATCTTCCCCCTAGAAAATTCCAAAAACAATGTCTACTAGATGGAGTTCTTTATATCAAATGCTTAAAGTTGCTTATACATATAGAAATCCTTTACAAATAGTTTGGAATGCTCATAATTCAAATATGGATTATAGGCTTACTTATAATGATTGGGATGACGTAATAGATCTTATAAAAAATTTAAAAGTTTTTTAGTTAGCTACAAAACAAGTATCTGGACTTTATTATCCAACTATTTATTTAGTTTACAAAATATTTTTGCTATTTCTACTTTTAAAAAAAATTAAATTCAAAAATATTCCAAGGTTTAAAGAGTTTGTTAAGTCAATGATTTAATTTTTTTTTAAAAACATTCATATTCCTCAAATTTATTTAACTGCTCGTTTATTAAACCCAACTTACGAAGAAATAGGTGCATCAAGAATGGTTGAAAAAATATATTTGGATTTAGATATTCAAGGTGATGAATTACCTAGATTGACAATAATTAAAGATAGCATAAAAATTGAAGGTAGAAAATTGTATTGCTTGTATAATTCTGGTAGAATAAATGAAGTATTATGTAATGAAGAACGTGAAACTTTTAGGTGTAGATATGAAGATAATATTGATGATATGCTAGAAAGTTATTTTGGTCTTACTCCTAATGAAAAGAATGATTTTGATGAATATATTAATCAAGGAACGGAAAGTATTACGGATGCACAAGGCAAACCTTAACTTTTAGACTGGTGGAGGAGTCGCGGCAAGACATTTTCAAAACCTCAACCGGTGGTTCGAGAGGTAATAGCTATTCAAGCATCTTCAATAGCTTCGGAGGGCGCTTTATCACGACCCAGGCCGTCGTGATTGACACCTACACTAACCTGCCGGTGGGAGAACTATTACTACAACCCAACTAAACAACTTAACGAAAAACTAGGCATTTAAAGATACGAAAGCAGGTTTAAAAGTCTAAAAAAATATGGAGTTCCCATAAAATCCGAAAGTTTAATAAAACAACTAAACAAACTATTGTGGAAAACAACTCCTAGAACCTAAAAGTCATTGTACCAAAACATTAAATTCAACAAGTCTACGAGAAAAAGGGGTACAACCCAAATCTGAACATAAGCAATATCTAAAACATAAATAGTCTAAGTCCGAAAAGAGTGGACTAAACTAAGGACAGATCCATGGCAGCCTGAAAGAACTGGCTCACCCTTGAATCCGGTTTTGATCAGTGATCTCC
>JAJOOR010044584.1:0-11147 GCA_036250505.1 Solanum acaule
CCCCCCCCCCCCCCCCCCCCCCCCCCCCCCCCCCCCCCCCCTAACGAACTCATGAGTATGCCCGAAAAAAAAGGTGGCAAACCTCTAAATAACTCTAGGGTTAACAACTTTTGGGATACCCTCAATCACTATGAGCTAATCAATATATTAGTAGTAATTATAAAATAGTACATTTAAAAGTTGTTATACTATTATAGGCAACGTCTCTTATAAAGTGAGCGAATTAATGAATTTTCTCTTATATTTAGACGTAATGTCTATAAAATCTGATATACATGTTATATTTATCAAACAAGCATGTACACCAACAACATAGTTAATAATGTATATGTATCAAGTGAGATATAATATTACGACATATTTGTACCTCATAAAATCAAAATTAATAGAAATAGAAATAAGCCTGTCAAATGGGCCGGATGACCCAGTTTTCGGTTCAGTAAAACCGGCACATTAAGGAATCGACACTGGTAAGACATGACCGACACACAACCCAGTTAGTCAAATGTATTGGGCGAATCTGGAGTTTTTAGGCACAGACAGGTAAGACCGGCCAGTAAGGGACCGATAGCCAGTCCATGGCCCAGTTAAACTTTATTTTTAAATGCACCTACGGATCGTTGGGTCAATTTTTTAAAAGTGACCTAAAATTCTCTTTGTTTAAAAAATAATAATTCAATAGCTTACATTTTTATCTATAAATACTTGTTATGTTTCATTATTTTTCCTACAACAATTTTCTAATTTTCTCTCAATTTCTCAATTCTCTCTTAACGTGATAGCAAACTTATATTATATTTTGCAATTAACAATTTCAAGTGTTCAACATTTCAACTTCAACTTTCAAGTGTTCAACATTTCATCAATTTTATAATTTTTTCTTTATCTCCGGCAGTTTGGTATATTCATTTTTTCTCTTACTTTTATTTAGTATATTAATTTTTGAATATTTATTTATATTAGTTTTTGGTTTATAATTATTATTATTTTAATTTGGATTATGGATATAATAAAAAAGTAGGTCGTGTTAAAAATTTGTGTCTCGAAGGTAGTAAGAAAAAACTAGTTCCGGTAGAAGTAGTACAAGTAAATTTTATTCGTGTATGCCTGAAGCACCATCTAGTGAAATTGGAGAGATAGGTGTAGTGCACATGATATGAATGAATTTGAGCTACAAGAAACTTACGGTATAGAAGAACAAAATGAACTAGAAGTAGAACAAAATAATAGTGATGATAATATAGCAACTACTCCTGCTATTGTTATTAGTAATGCTAAATCCAGAACTTCTAATCTCCCACCCCGACCTGTAAAAGAAAGAAAAAAATTAGTTTAGTATGACATTATATTAATCGAATACAAGGAATAACTAAAGTTGAATGTAGTGTTTGTTTGAATATTGTACACACTATTTGATAAAGTAATTCAAAATTCATAGTTATGCGAAGGATAAAATAAAACTTAAAAAGGTATTTTAGAATACCTTATTTGTTGCCATCACTTTTCCCCTTATTAATACAAGTCTCGAACCCTTGACCTAATGAACAACTTTAAAATCTTCACTCTACCATTAAACTCAAGGAAGACTTGTGATAAATCTCTTAACATTTATTATTAAAAAGGCATTACAAAAAATAGATGAAGAAAAATATTAACACGTACATAACATTGACTAAGGTTGCAACAAATATAAAGAAATAAAAAAATTGAAAGTACAATTATGCGTATTAATCTTGTAACCAAATATTTTTTTATATATATTTAGCACACAACAATATAATTTTTAAAAATATTTTACATACTTATAGTTATGTTTAGTAATGATAGTTGATATTGTCCAAAAATGAATATTTAATATGGGCTAGTAATTTTCATAAATTTACATACGTTTACACTAATATAGTTGACATTAATCATTATTTCTTATATGCTTTAATCAATGTGGGACGGTGTCATTCCTCGAGCTTACACCTTGGACGTTGCTGGCACTCGAGAACCATTGCTGGCCCCAAGCGAATCCTTGGCCTGACTCAACTCTTAGCAGAAGAATTACTCAACATAAGATGAACTCAAATATAAAGTTTTAACTCAAATGTCTCAAATACTTAACTTAGAACATTTAAAAATATTCAAACTGGCCACAAGGGCAACTCAAGTCTAGAACATTAACAATAGAAAATGAAACAGACTTCTCAACAACTACTATCTATCTATGAAGCCTCTAAATGAAAAATATGGAAGTTGGGACAAGACCCACGACATCCTAACAAAACTGAAAAGTAAATGGAATCCTCTGAAAGCACGGAGGCTCACCAAAGCTAACTCGAACTGATGTGGTAACAACGAAGCGCCTGTTGATGACCCTGATCTCCTCTATCTGCATCATGAAACGATGTAGGCCAAATGACATCAGTACATTAAATGTACGAACATGTAAGGGGAAATCTAAAACATGACACAAGCTTGAACTGGAATTGAAGAAACATACTCACCTCATCTAAACTCAAGGGTACTCAAACTTAGAAATACTCAACTTAGTTCAATATAAAAGCAACAATAGAGATGTATTATAAAGAAATATTTTAAAATAGTATATGATAACTCAATGTATTTAAAAATACAATAATAACTCTTTTACTCTTATTTGAGAGATTCTCCAACCGACAACCATCACTATGAGTTATGTGATGATACAACGTCTCTCACGTTGCCAGAACGGTCCTATTGCTTATGACTAGAGTGTCACCTTCTAATTGTGAGACTATAGATAGGATCATGGAAACTTTATGCCTAGGATCGGGACAAGTAGACAAAAAGAAAAATCCAAAATTATCTTCTCTAAGAATGTCCCGAAAATGTAGGAATAGCCGCCTCAAAACAACTCGAGATAAAGTATGGAAACACCTTCGGGAAGTACCTAGGCCTACCAATGATACATGGATGGATTGTGAAAAAAGACTTTCAATTTATCACAAATAACCTAAACTCGTGATTAGCGGGCTGGAAAAAAAAATTCCTAAACATAGTGGGTAGGACCATCCTAGCTAAATCATGCCTTAATAGTATTCCTACACACGTTATGCAGTTCACCCTCCTCCCAAAGCACATCACAAATAAAATAGATCAAATACAAAGGAACTTCATTTTGGGGGGACAACCTCTAATAAACGAAAATTCTATTTATTAAATTGGGATACAGTGACTTCTCCAAAGAACATAGGGGGTTTGGGAATCTATCAAGCGAGTTTGAGAAACAAGGCTCTAATAGCTAAATTGGCCCTAAGGGCAACAAAGAACCCTAATAGCTTATGTGCATCATGTATTATGAATTAATACACTAAAGATGGCCTCCTCAACATGCATAACCCTTATAAACCTAACCATAGTAAAACTTGGAAAGACATAAATAAAGGGTGGAAGACTTTCCAAGAGGGCATATATAGTGAAAGTATTGGGGAACGAATCCTCAACATCCTTCTGGCATGACAAGTGGCTCCCAAACAATAGACCTATTAGGGAACATATACAGGCCCTCTAACTAAGGAAGATCTCCAAATGTAGTAAAAGATGTCATAACTAACACCCATACTTGGAACCTAGAGGGATTATCTTTTGTTCTACCAAAAGCACTCATGAATATAGTGCATTGCACATACATAACCCATCGTTCTAACAAGAAAGATACAATCACTTGACAACCAAGCTCAATAAGGACACTAACCACCAAATCAGTTTACTAACTCCCTAGTAAGAATACTAAAGACAATGATTATCTTGATTTTAGATGGATATGTCGCCTAAATTGTCCCAATAAGATAAAATTCTTTCTTTGGAAATGTCAACATAATAGACTACCAACTAGACACTACCTACAATCTAGGCATAGACATTAATGGCTTGTGCCATATATGTAGCATCCTGGAAACTGTTAGACACATCTTCTTGGAATGCTCAAATGTAAGAAAAATGTGGAAGGAGTTGGGAGTTATATATAAATGAACTACTTTGTCAATAACCAGGGTACAAATTGGTTAAAATTCCTAAGAACCTTAAAAGTTAGTAACATAAAGAGCCTCAATTGCCAGGATGCATTTCTCTTCATTATGTGGAATATTTGGTTAGTCAGTAATATATACAAACATGCACAATAACCTTAAGGACAACATTTGCAACTTAACCCCCCTAAACCTCGCTCTAGAGTTTATTGCCTTAACAGGGAATGTATGCACTTCCCTTAAGAAAAAAGCTATATTCGTCAAATGGAAGCCGGGACTCTATAGGATACAAGTTAAATACAGATGACTCATCGATGGGCAACCCAAGTAAGGGCGGTATATATGGAGTGATTATGGATTCAAATGGGAATTGGATAGTTGGCTACATGGGTAGCTTGTTTGAAATTAATAGCATAAAGGCAGAGCTACTAGCAATATTACTTGGCACGAAACTAGCCTTTGAAAAGGAACTCTTTCCTTTAGAGATAATCCTAGATTGTACAGAAGCTATAAGCTTTATCACCTCAAACCACCCTGCGTACACTAACATTATTCATGATTGCAGAGAGCTTTTACGCTGTCTGGGGAAGCCCCCAATCTTGCATAGCTTTCGAGAGGAGAATCGAGTGACAGATGCTCTAGCCAAGGAGGGGGCCAAAATGAAGAAAGACAACTTTTGCAAATATTTGGAAGTCCAGCAATTGTTTGTTACAAAGCTAATGGAAGCAGACAAAGTGGAAACTCTTTTTGCTCGTACATAATATTGTAATAGTTCTACTTCTAATCTCCACCCCCAACTTCAGGTCTCGCAGCCTTTACTTTGTAATGAAGTATATTAGCTATTAATATAATATCCTTGTTTATATAAAAATAATTACTATTTTCTCTTTCCTAAAATATTATTTCGCTGTCCTAATATCCATTTTTTTAAACAAGAGAAAATATTATTTTTTTGTTAGGAGAAAATAAAGATTATGGTGTTAGATTTCACAGTTTTTTTGGAGCTAAAAAAAGATAGGGATAATTTTAGAGACCTCCTTCCAGGTTTCACTCTATAACACTCACCTCCTCTGTGGTTTACGATATTACGTTTACCTCCCTTATTTTTATTTTCGTGTACCATTCTTTAAATCTATCTAAAATAAATATAAATTAATTTAGATTTGACATTTTTACCCTTCTATATATATTAATTTCTTCATATTAATAAATATTATATAAAAAAACTCATTTAACAAATACTTTAAAAAGTAAATGATCACAAATACATTAATACTATTTTATATATGTATATATATAGATACACACACGTATTTTTTTATCAAACAAAGATCAAAGTCTTCATTCAAGCTGACCCACCATTTTCACCAAATATTAACTATACTTGATTTTTAGATAACATCAAACCATAAGACCTAAACTAAATACTTAGGGTGAAAACATAATTATCCAGTAGAAAAAGGAGTATTTTATATGTGATGTAGAATCAAAATCCACAAAATAAGAATACTTAGTATGCATTAGCAATGATATGAGATTTGAAGAAGAATACCTAATTTGCTTGCTTTTGCAGGGAAGATGACTGACTCTTGCGAAAAAGAATGGAGCAAAATTGAACAAGACTGATAAATTGGAAGTTTGAAGAGAAGAGGACTTTTAATTCTTAAGAAAATTTATTTGTGCTGATTTATTTTTAAAGAATTTGTTAAATGAGTTATTTTTTTTATATAATATTTATTAATATGAAGAAATTAATATATAGAAGGGTAAAATTGTCAAATATAAATTAATTATTTTGTTATCCACCAAGGGTCCATAGTTAAATTTAATTATTATTTTTTGATAAAATCTATTACGTTTAGAATAAAGGACTAAAATGAACACGTTTTATTCAACATTAAGGACTATTTCAATCAAGTGAAATATATTAAAGACAAAAATGAACCCCTTTTGTTATTTTAATTTATATTTGCTTGCACAAATCATAACATCCCCAACATTCATCTATATACTAGTACAGAGTCCGTGTCAGTACTAATCTAATATATATTATTTTCTCTATCTCAATTTTTGTGACATGTGAGCTTTCGAAATCAATTATTTATTTTAGGTTATTAATTATTGTAGTTGTAGAATGGAGAAGTTGTGATAAGGACAATCTTCTTTTGGTCAATTAGATTTAAGTGATGTAACAAAATTTGATTGATCAAAACATGCAACTTGTATACGCGAGACAAATTTTTATTGATTTTTGATTTGTCTAGGCATGCCATGTCATTTTGACGTGTATTATGATCCCATTGGACTCTTTGTTTGACTTGGTGTGCCATGTAATTTGACACGTGACACCAAACTGTGTCTCTAGAATAAAATTATATACATAGTGACCATAACAAATTTGACTCATCATTTGTAACCCAAATCATTGACCAGCCCAATAAAATTGAACTTTAATTAAATTCATAATTATTAAAGTTAAATAATTAATCCAACTTTGTTATGTGCGTGATTTATGTAACACCCCAGAAATTTTTTGAGCTAAGACTCGAACCATCCTTCATTGTGAGTGGGATTTTGCCGAGGAATTTAAAATTTTCTTAAGTGTTAAGGTCACTAGATGTAGCACCTTGAGTTCCAAGAAGAACTAAAGATAATTCATTCAAGTTATTCGTAAGTTCTTTTAAGTTTTGGGTCAACTTCAAATGACCATAACTTTCAGTACATGATGAGTTAGGTGGCCCATAATGAAAGATCTTTGGATTATCTTTCCAACTCCACCAAGTTTGCTAAGTTTCGAGTTCGGATGAGTGAGATATGCCCTTTTGAAGTCAGCCTGTCCAGTTAAGGAAAGTCACCCAAAATTATGAGGGGTATTTTAGTCTTTTTCTTACCTCTTCAGGTTAAAACATTTTTAGTAATAATTTAGGGGTCTAAACTGATTTGAATCAATTTCATTCATCCCCAATATGCTTAGGGTTTTAGATGAGAGGTCAAGAAGAGAAAAGAGGAGAAAAGAGGAAAGGATCAAGGCGTTCATAGAGATTCTTGAGTTTTGTTGCGGATTTTCACCAAGGGTTTGATCCCTAAGAGGTATGTAAGTTTCATAGTGTTGAGTTCATTCACCCACTCACCAATCATGAGTTTCTTTTACGAATTTCATCCATAAGTTTGGGTATGTTGAGTCCTTGATGAGTTCTTGATAAGTGTTCTTGAAGTTTCATTCTAAATCTTATTTTTTGGGGGGTTTTGAGGAATTATTGAGATGAAAGTTAGTGATTTGAGGTTTTTTTTTAGTAGATTAGTGTATAGTTAGGTTGGGTATTCGAATCTAAGTGAGTGGGGAAGAAACCATTCGAATCTAGGCGAACAAGGGAGAGAAAACGAGCAAAGAAATTCGTTGGGATTTTCTAGGAATGGTCTGGCACGCCGCCCCACCATTGCGCCAACAGAGAGTTTCTGTAGTTTATGGGCCGGCGCCCTACGCCACTCAGTGCGCCAGGGTCGCCTGCCCCCACCCTTTCTTCGTCGTTTTGCCCGTCTGAGTTCTTTCAAAGGGAACCTTTACTCCCCTTTGATTCTAACTACTCTAAACTACTTCTAAACACCTAGAAATCATTTATAACATGAATCATAACCTTAAATTCATAATTCAAATTCAAGGTAGAGTTAAGAGTCAAGTCTTGAGAGTTCTTTCGAATATTTTGAGAAGGTCCATTTGAGTCTTTTTTAGGAGTCTTCTACAACTTCTAATGATTTGTATCAAGACTCGAGTAAGTGAGTATGTGAATGAGGAGAATGTATTCATGAGTCTACATTATCATCGAGATCCTTCATATCATGAATCATAACTCTTGAATTCATAATTCAAATTCAAGAAAGGGTTAAGAGTAGAGTTCAAGAAAGTCTTTGAGTTCAATTGTGAATCCTTTGAGATCAACTATCAATTTGAGCTAAGTTTTGAGGAAGTAAGTATAAGAATGAAAAGAGTCGTGTACATGAGTTCCATATTATTATGTAGACCATTGAGTCGAGTCGTTCAAGCCCACAAATTCCGCATGAACTCCATAAGTTGAGTATCTTTGAGAGGAGTAGTATCTTCAAGTTCTAAGTCTTGAGTTGAGTTCCTAACCCTTTGAGATTATATTCCTAATCATGAGACTATTACATGTTACCCATGAAGGTCCTTGAGTTGAGTTGTTCATACCCATAATTTCGCATGAACCCTATGGGTTGAGCATTCTTGAAATGGGTAGTATTAAGAAGTCCTTGAGTTGAGTTGTTCATGCCCATAATTCTGCATGAACCCTCTGAGTCGAGCATTCTCTAGATGAGTAGTATCATTGAGTTCTTGAGTTTTGAAATTGTTGAGTTCCGAGTATTGAGTTCTATGTATGGTTATTGAAAACCTTGAATTGAGTCGTTAACGCTCATAATTCGGCATGAACCCTATTTTGAGAAGTCTTTTACAATCACTTTAAACTTGTTTTAAAACTTGAGCACTTAAGTTTGAGAAAGAGTAGAGTTGAGTTCATTTTTTTTCAAAATGAATATGGGAACTAAGTATTCCCAAGAATAAATGTTTTCACATTTAAAAGAGGAGGAAACTGAGATTTCCAAAAGAGTTTTGAGCAGTTTGAGTACCATCTCTTTTAAGAGAAAGATTTTTGAGTAATAATCTCAAAACACAGAAAAAGTTATGTTTTTAAACATATGAGCTAGTTATATTTTGGGTGTAGTATTGAGCACCGATATGGAGGAGAGTTTAGACAACTCACAGCCCCCATAAACCATGTAGCCAACGTGGGTTGAAAGGGTCATACTTTTTAGATGATTTCTTATTGCTTTTTAGCATACACTTAGTTAGTAGGTCCTATACCCCGGCAAAATATAGGACAGTTTTGTCAGTGTGGGCTAGACGTTGTATCATCACATAACTCATAGTGATGGTTGTCGGTTAGAAAATCTCCCATAGAGTTATATTGTATTTTTACATACAAGCTGAGTTATTATTGTATTCTTCAATACATTGAGTTGTTATCTGTTGTTTTAAGAGTTTTCCAAATATTGAATCTTTTATTGTTGCTTTATCTTGAGTTGAGTATCCAGAGTTGAGTATCTTATTGTTGAGTTGAACTATGTTTCACTGAGTTAAATATCTTATTATTGAGTTGAGCCATATTTTCTCTGAGTTGAGTGGAACTATGTTTCTATGAGTTGAGTTGAGAAGAGGTAAATATGTTTCTTTTCCATCAGTTCGAGCTTATGTTTATGCTTTAGAATTCCCCTTACATGCTCGTACGTTCCATGTACTGACGTCATTTGGCCTGCATCTTTTATGATGCAAATACAGATATTCAGGGTCATCAACTGAAGCTTCGTTGATACCACTTGCAGTTCGAGTTAACTATGGTGAGCCTCCTTGCTTCTGGAGGATTTCATTTACTTTCAATTTAGTTAGGATGTCGTGAATCTTGTCTAGACTCCTATCTTTGTCATTTAGAGGCTTCATAGATAGGCAGTAGAGTTTTCGAAGTCTGTTTCATTTATCTTGTTAAATGTTTTAAGGACTCGAGTTGCCTATTTCTGGCTAGTTGAATGTTCTATATCAGAGTTAATCATTTGAGCCACAACTTTGTCTTTGAGTTCGATGAATTTTATTCAGTTTTAAGCTTTGTATGCTTGAGTTAGTCTTCCGCTTGTAGTTAGCCAGGATGAGGGTTCACTTGGGGACCATCAATGGTTCTCGAGTGCCGGTGAGTGTAGGCTTGGGTCGTGACAATTTACTTTTTGAAAATCAGTTTTGAAATGTTCTATGTATAAAACAATTAAGAAATATATACTTAGAAAGAATCATCACTTAATATTAAGATTCTCGTTTCCACTTCAAGAAAATGTTAGCACTCGAAGTGTCTGCTATTATGTAGTTATCCGGCGATTTAACTAAAAATTGTTTGACTAACTTCGAGAAATAAAATAATTAAAGTAAGGAAAGCTTTCTTAAGCTTATTTTTGAAAGATTGATTTATTTGAACACTTTAAAATTGAATAAACACGAGTAAAACTGTGGCTAAATATTCAACTAAAAATGCACAAAGAGTTTGATAAACGAAATAAAATTAATCACAAAAGAAATTAGTTCATATTTTAGCGAATTCGACTGGTTAAACAAAGTTAGGGAGATCATGATACTACAATCAAATAATCAAGGGAAAATTTTCAAAATGTCAATATTTTATCATTTAATAGGATCCATTAGCCATATTTTTAATATTTATTAAACGTGTCAATATTTTAGTTTGTTATATATCTGATTTATGTATTTCTTAATTTGTTTAATTTGAAAGAATACAATTATTTAATAACAGAAGGGAGAAAATCAAGGGAGAGAATATTTCAAAAAAAAAGAAGTAAATATCACTTAATTTTCTCATCAGTTACATTTTTTAAAGAAAACTCAAACATGTGCCTTTTTCACAATGTATTTTCATTTTTATTTTCCAGAATTTTGTAACCTTTTTTAAATCGTATTCATTCCAATATGTATATTATTTGTATTCATTATAGTTTTCATGTTGTATTTTGTATAATGAAACTTGTATTTTTTTATTAGTTTGTATTCATTCCAATAGCTATACCAAATGAATCTATAGTTATTTGAGAAACGTAGTTATATTCATGTATTTTTTTCACTGTGTATTTATTTTTTTCTTCAAAATCTTGTATCCTTTCTTAAGTCGTATAGTTTTTATGTAGTATTTTGTATAATAATATATAAAATACAAAAACAGTATGATGAAAAAGTGAGAATGAAATATAAAACTGAAAAGGAATAAGTGAATATTTGTTGCAATCATTCTTAAATAAAATACATAACTAGTTGGCATACTTTTAGAATGAATACAAATTAGGAACAATACCAGATTCATAAACTATGCAACATGATTTTTGAACGAATACAAATATTAATAGCATACATACGATTTTGAATACAAATTGAGAAAGGATACAAAATTCTTTAAAAAATTATAAAAACAAAACTAAACAAACCAATAGGAAGTTGTTCTTCCTATAAATAAAATACATATCTAGTTGACATACCTTTGGGATGAATTCAAATTAGGAACAAATACAAGATTCATAAACTATGCAACA
>JAJOOR010044585.1:0-16741 GCA_036250505.1 Solanum acaule
TCAAAAACTAAGAGAGAGAGAGAGAGAGAGAGAGAGAGAGAGAGAGAGAGAGAGAGAGAGAGAGAGAGAGTGATAGTGATAAAGAAAAACTTAAAATGAAAATAACTTATATTCTAAATTAATTAACATGTGTCATGTAATGATTGATGTGTGATAACACTTGCTTTTAAAATATGAGATTACCCAAAAAATGATGTAATAATATAAGTTCAAAATTGTAAAAGGGGTAATGGAATGCCCACATAGTTAAGGTGTCTTTTTGAAAATTTGGGAAAACTTCATGTGTCACTTTATGTCTTTCCTCTAAAATAAGTTATGAACTTACAATATGAGTAGATGAAATACAAAATCTTGAACTGGCGAACGAAAAGCGATATTATAAAGTGATGCTTCAAGAATTAAATGGACAAAGTGTTCACAAAAACGAAGTATCAAATTGTCTCCCTCTAAAACATAAATAAAAATGACTCTTTATAACAATCTGATTCTAAATTAAGTCGAAAAATGAAACACAGGAAAAGGGTCTTCGACAATTAACTCTACGGTTCATGATCTATGACTCATAAACCACATCTGTAGAAGGTAGCTTCTTCAAAGGCCATCTGGACACTTCCTACGCACACGATCTATGACCCATAAACCTTTGTACAGTCCGTCCTGGAAATCTGTCGTTCACAGATTGGAGCTCATTATTTTTGCCTCTTACAACGACTCAGAACTAGGCTTTGTAGGTCATCTTATGGCCAGTATGCTTCTGTCTTCCCATACTTATCCAAATATAAAGGTTCTTCTTCAACCTTCATCCACGAGTCAATCATACGGCTCGTTGTATGATCTATGACTCACAGGTCTACTTGAGGTCATCAAAACCCTGCTGCTTTAAGAGAACTCCATCCTCGAACTGTCACAACCTAATTTCAACAAAGATCGATAAAAACAACATCCAATCTACTAACAAAGGTTTAAGATACATGCTAAACTCCAAGTTTAAAATATTTTAAGTATCATAAATCTGTGGTACATCAACACTCTCAATTGAAAATCATTGTTTGTCTTCATGCAACACTAATAACTCTAAACGACACAATGCAAAAGTAAACCGAAAAATTCAACCAATCAAATGTAATTTTTCAAAACAATCAACCCTCCATTTTTTAGTTTTCAGTATAGTGCAATCATTAAGTTCAACAACAAACGCAACACAAGCAAATCAATTTATGACATAGACATACCAATAGACACAATCACATGCACATATAACAATCGCCAAAATACCCACTCTTCGACAACGTAACTTGTGACCTTACCACAAAAAAAAAATTGTTCACACAAATATTGATTTATAGTTCAATTTCTAAAACGCAGTATACACTCACTCTCATAATTGAATTCATTACAATACATGCACAATACCACAATCTTGCCCTTATTTTCTATACTTAAGTTTCTCAAGGTATTAAATTAGGATCACTATAGGACTTTCTTAGCTTGTAACGTAGTCCCAGGGTAGGGTTAGGTATGGTATATTTGGATTTTAATTGACTTCTTCCCTCCTTGACATTACATTGGCTATTTTCCTCTTTTACAACCAATCCGGGTATCACCTTAATATTTCCTTCCCCTTCATTATTCAATAGAGCTCGGATGTGACGTTGACTTACTTTTATTTTTCGTTTCAACTTTTTCTTCAGCTTTTCACTCTTTAATCTTTCAATTTTTTTATTCTCTCACGCCATTTTAATTGTTGTCTCTTTTCTCAATCCTATGTTGTGTGGCCTGCATCTGCTGCACAATAACAACTTTTATCCTTGTCTCTAACTCCTCAAATACAACCCACATCCAAGGTCAAAGATGTTTTAGCAACTGGCTAACTAAGTCTCTAGGTGCTGAAGTCTGACTATATGCACAGTAGAGAAACTCGATATAGTGGGAGAACCTGGTGTGTTATCAGCCAGGGCAAATGTAGATGTATGTGTCACCTCGATGAGCTCAGTAGTTGTAGTCCCTCCCGTGTGAACCTCATCCTCTCTGGGATACACACTAGTTGGCCTCTGTGGCATGCTGAACTGTGAGCCGCGTAGTGGTGAACCTTGGTTTGCCACATTTCGAATAACTCTGACATCTAGTGTCTAAATCTGTGGAAGAAGTAGGTCAATACCCAGTAGTGTCATAGTAGACTCTCAGCATAAGAGGATTATCAACCCAAAAAAAGGGAGAGTCATGCAACCCAGAATGTTCGCTCTTGTATCTCCGCAATAAGCACACAAGAAACATTTATCTCATATCCAGCCATGAGACATGAAACCATCACTGCCCGATCATAAATTAGATTATTATCTTTTATTGTAGGGGATAGGCGAGACCAGACAATTGACCACAAAAATTTCGCAGCAAAGTTTAGTGACGCCTTTTTTACATGGTCAGGACTACGTACCTAGTCTGCATCCACCCACTGCTCTACAATGTATCTAGTAACCCACCTCAATAAATCCTTTTTCTGATAGTCATCCTTTATTGCTTTTATATCACGCACAAGTTGTATTTTATTGGCATGACCCAAGGTGGCCCCTACGCGTAACATGGCTTATAAGACCCCGAGAGGCCCCATATAAGCCACTAAGCATTCATAACATAAGAAATAGACAAAGAGATTTAAAACACAATTTCAATGTATAAAAGTTTTATAAGCAAAGTAAAAATTCTAACATCGTCTCAATAGCCATTTAGTACATAAGAATGAATTTGGGCCTAGCCCATACATCATATTCAAAATTGAAAATAAGGAAGAACTAATGTCAATGAAGATCCGGTCCTCGAAGCATGAGGACTCACCAAAGCTTGGGATCTCGCCAATGAACTCTAGCCACAAAATTGGGAACCCTGACTATCGGACCTTACATTTGGGGAAATGTAGGGAAGAGTATGCGTTAGTACAAAATATGTACCAAGTATGATAGCCATGTATAAAATGTTTGGAAACATAGTTAATAGAGATACCTTCATGAAATACAATGACCAAGCTAAAACATGAGATAAGAGAGTTAGAAAACATGAGCCATAAAACAAGGTCAATGCACATAGTTATCATCTAAAACATGCATGAGATACTTCCTTGAACTAACCTTAGTTCATCATATAAGAGTTGCCTTACTTACCACGGTAAGGACCATTAACTTCAAGCATAAGTGGATCCACTAGCTAATATCTCTCTAGAGAATCCTATGTTGTCACATAATTAATGGGACATAGGTAATCGCCACTTGTCCACTCGGTACTAAGCTTAACTTCCATGGAATAGTTGTTATTCATATTCATCTTAGCTCTTAAAGGGATATGGGTAGTCACCTCTTGTCTTTACATCATGTGACATGTGTAATCGCCTCTTGTCTTTCTAATAGAGAGCATGGGTAATCACCTTTTGCCTTATCATTAGAATAGCTTCTTAACGTTTGGTTCATTTTAGTTGAGAAAGCCTTTATACCCTAAGAACCCTTATCATGTGAGAAAACCTTTCACAGTTCATGCTTACATGTGTATATGAGAAATTCGTTCAACAACACAACAATAGCGACATCATTGATACTTCAGTCTTAAAGCATCCTTAAAACATTTACATCGATTTCACGAGAACATTCTTGATTTCATAAACTTCTCTTCCATAATCCAAAACCCATATTAGATAATCATAACTTGGAAAACATGAGGATTACATGGGTTCATGGGGAATCATCATTAAAACATGAGATTAACTCAATTCATGCATAATAGATCATGATTCAATTAATTAGATCAATAATTAAAGGAACCTAACATAGAAGAAAACCCTAACTGAATTGGGGAATTCTAACTTTGAAAATTAGTAAAGTTGGGAACTCTATGAAGGAAAGGCTTCCATGGATGAAAACTAGCATACCTCAATGCCAATTGCTTTACTTCAATGGAGGAATTGGAGACTTGACTTGGAACCCTAGGTTGAACCCTTCTTCTTCAAGCTTTTCTAGAAAGAGAAATATTTTGAGAGGAGAAGTTATTTTCCATTGTAAATTAGATAGAATGACTTGAATTGGTTAATTTTAGGGTTAAAATCAGTTATATAGGGTTTCTAGGTAAGGGAAAAATGCGTAGTATAAAGATAAAATAATTAGGAATAGACCTAACTGACCCTGACTTACAACTGACACGAGCCCCTAGATGGACAGCTTCACGAACCATCTAGGGGTCCACGAGTTGTCTTGGCAGTCGTGGTCCCTAGAACAGTGGCTAGGCAAGTCCTTCCCTTCCACACGCCCACCTTCACAGGCCTTCTAGCCCTTCACAAGTCATTTAGGGGCTCATGGGAGGAGGCAAGCCTAGAGATGGGTTCTGCCTCTCTTTCACGGTAATCAGTACGGGTTGTAAGGCTCACCACCAGATGCTTAAGAACTCGTGGGAGGAGAGACCCTCTTGGCCAAATAGTGGATGGCAGCCACGAGCACCACCACGAGTTATGGTGCCTTTCACGAGCCGCTGGGGTTCTATGGCTCAGTGATGGGTTGGTGACCTCCCATTTGACTACCTTTTCTAGACTTCTAAAGTCTGAGGTGTTACATTATCTCCCCCTTTGAAACATTCCTCCTCGAATGGGGTTCTAAACTTCTCATGAAAGAAAAGAACTCATATCTAGCAGCCCAACAAGCATGCAATTACATAAATACACATATTCGAGTAGGAAACAACAACTGTAAGGGAAAGCATGTTCAAAACATCATATCATGAAGTCTATATGCAACTCATACTCAAATGCACATAAACATTTAGAAATCAATAAAGTTGACTCATTTTTCTCAAAACTAAAGCTTTTTCATGAATATTCATAAATTAAGAAATCATGGGAATATCTAAAACACATGACTCCAAAGAATAAACCACAAGGAACATCAATACCTCTAGCTAGAGTAGGGGTTGAAGGAAAGAGATGAGGATAACTGGACATCATATCGGCCTCGGCCTCCCAAGTAGCACCCTCAACTAACTAATTCATCCACAAAACCTTCAAGGAAAGAACTTCCTTGTTCCTCAACTTCTTGACTTGCCAGTCTAAAATCTCAACCGGAACTTCTTCATAAGAGAGATTCTCATAAACTCCCAAACCTTCAAAGGTAACTATAGATGTCAGATCACCAACATATTTCTTCAAAATGGACACGTGGAAAGCTGGATGCACCGATACCAACTCATTAGAAAATTCTAGTTCCTAAGCAACCTTACCAATACGCCTCAAAATCTGATATAGGAATACTTATCGGGGACTCAGCTTCCCTTTCTTACCAAACGTCCTTACACTCTTCAAGGGTGAAATTCTTAAATAGACCCAATCATTAACATCAAACTCAAGATCTCTTCTTCTAACATCTGCATATGACTTTTGTCGACTTTGAGCAATTTTCAACCTCTCTCTAATAAGAGAACTGTTTACATAGCCTCATGTACCAACTCAGGACCTATTACAACACCTTCACCCACCTCAAACCAACCTATAGGAGATATATACCTCCTACCATACAAGGCCTCAAATTGAGCCATACCAATACTTGAGTGATAACTATTGTTATATGCAAACTTGATCAATGGCAAATGGTCATCCCAATTACCTTTGAAATCAATCACACAAGCTCTCAACATATCTTCCAAGATTTGGATAGTATGCTCCGCTTGCCCGTCGATTTGTAGATGAAATTGCGTACTAAGAGTAACATGAGTACCAAGACCCCTTTGGAAGGATTTCCAAAAATGAGAAGTGAATTGAGTACCCTGATATGAGATAATGGATAACGAAACTCCATGCAACTTTGCCATCTCACTCAAGTACGACTTCGCATAGTCTTCCGCTGAATGAGAAACCTTGACGGGAATGAAATGAGTTGATTTCTTCATACAATCTACAATAACCCAAATAGAGTCATGTTGTCACCGAGTGCGAGGCAAACCAACAACAAAGTCCATATTCAAATCTTCCCACTTACAAGTAGGAATGCTAATGTCTTGGGATAACCCTCCAGATTTTTGGTGCTCCACTATCACTTGTTGATAATTAGGACAATTACCCACAAATTTTGCAATATCCTTCTTCATCCTATTCCACCAATAGGTCTCCCACAAATCACAATAGATCTTGGTGGCTCCCTGGTGAATGGAATATCGAGAACTATGGGCTTCTGACAAGATCTGATCTCTCAAGTCATTAACATTAGGAAGACACAAATGACTTTGATATCTAAGTACCAGCATCTCCCTCTTTTGGAGAAAGCTTTAACAGACTTCTTAAGCACTACTTCTTTTAATTCAACCAAAGTTGGATCAAGACCTTTCTTGGCATTCACATTCGCCACAAAAGATGATTCTGAACTATTTTGAACCATAGCACCACCTATGAGCATCTCGAAATTAATCCTTCTTATCGTCCTTAATGTGACCAACACTTCCCAATGATAATAGACTAAGAGCATCTGCCACCACATTCGCCTTTCCGAGGTGATAAAAAACACTCATATCATGTTCTTTCAATAATTCAAGCCACCTTCTTTGGAAAAGATTTAGATCATTCTGATTAAACACATATTGCAAACTCTTTTGGTCGTTAAACACATCTACATGGACACCATACAAATTGTGCCTCCAAATCTTTAAGGCAAAAAGAACTACCGCTAGTTAAAGGTCATGGGCATCATAATTCTTCTCATGAATCCTAAGTTGGCTCGATGCATAGGCAATAACTTTCCCATTGCATAAGCACACATCCTAGACCAATTCTCGAAGCATCGCAATGCACAACAAAAACATCGGTCCCTTTCGGTAAATTCAACACCAGAGCGAAAGTAAGTCAATCCTTCAATTCTTGGAAACTTTTTTCACAAGCTTCGGACCATATGAACTTAGCCTTCTTTTGAGTCAATGTTGTCAATGGAGAGGAAATTGACGAAAATCCCTCGACAAACCTTATGTAGTAACCAGCCAAACCAAAGAAACTTCTAATGTCCGAAAGGGATAGAGGTATAGGCCAACTCTTAACCACATCTGTCTTCTTAGGATCTATCTCAATACCCTTACTTGAAATAATATGACCAAGAAAAGCTACGGACCTTAGCCAAAACTCACATTTAGTGAAATTAGCAAAGAGTTGTTGATCCTTGAGAACTTGCAAAAAAATCCTAAATGATTGATGTGATCATCCTCACTTCTCGAATAGATCAATATATCATCAATGAACACAATCACAAACATTTTAAGGTATTTTCTAAACACCCTACTAATCAAATCCATAAATGCCGCTAGAGCATTAGTTAAGCCAAACAATATTTCTAAAAAGTCATAATGACCATATCAAGTTTGAAAGGCCGTCTTTGGAATGTTATCTTCCTTCACCCTTAATTGGTGATAACCCGACCGAAGGTGAATCTTGGTAAAGTAATTTGTCCCTTGAAGTTGGTCAAAAAAGTTATCTATCCTTTGGAGAGGATACTTATTCTTAGCGATAACCTTATTCAATTGTCAGTAGTCGATACACATACGGAGAGAACCATATTTCTTTCTAATAAACAAAACTGGAGAACCCCATAGAGAGATGCTCGATCGGGATGAAAACCTTATCCAACAAATCTTTAAACTGCTCATTCAATTTCTTTAGTTCTGTCGGACCCATTTGATAAGTAGTAATAGAGATAGTGTGCTTATTCGGGAGAAGGTAAATACCGAAGTCTATCTCCCTTTTGGGAGGACTATTGCGTAAATCATTTGGGAACAATTTTGGAAACTCTTTAACTACGGGGACCAACTAAGGAGTAGGGGTTTTGGAATATACATCCCTCACCCTAACTAGATGGTAGATGCAACCCTTATAAATTATCTTTCTAGCTTTAAGAAAACATACAAACTGACCCTTAGGGATATAATTTCCCCCTTTCCACTCTAGGACAAGCTCATTCGGGAATTGAAACCTGACTACACGAGATCTACAATCAATAGAAGCCTAACATGAGTACAACCAATCCATACCAAGAATAACATCAAAATCTAACATATCAAGCTCTACCAAATCAACAAGAGTTACTCTATGGGACAAAGAGACATGATAGTTTCTATAGACCCTCTTAGCGACAATAGAATCACCCATAGGATTAGAGATAAAAAAGTGATATAACAACACATCCGGGAGAATATCAAACTTCATAGCCACATACGTTGCACAAAAGACAAGGTAGCACTGGGGTCAAGTAAAGCATATACATCAAGTTGAAAGACTTTCAACATACTGATAAACACGTTGGAAAAACTCCATTGTTTATGACGAGTCTGAACTGGATAAAATATGTTTTGCCTTGGATCATTGGGATCCAAACCACTTTGGCCAGATGAAGGATTAGGTTGATCCCTTTGGCGATTATCTCCTTAATTCTTAGTAACTGAAGGACAATCTCTTATCTTGTGGTCCACCTTACCACAACCAAAACAAGCATTGGAACCTGCTAGGAACTTACCCTCGTGTTTCCTTCCACACTTAACATAAGTAGGCAATAAGGACCCACTACCATTTACTCCTTGAGGCTTAGGGTTAGACGCCCTCTATTTATTGAACCTAGAAGGAGTATTGGAGGAACCTTGACCGGAAAAACTTTGTCAAAACTTAGGACAACCATGCCCATCGAACCTTGCATGGGAGAAATTACCATCACTGTTTTTAGCCCTCTTTGTCTCCCTAGACTTTCCTTAAGTTACTCCTCTTCAATTGGTTGATCATGAACCATGAGATGAGATATATATATATATATATATATCATTAACAAGCATGGTACGATAATCCTTAACTACCATTTCCAACACACTTGAGAAAAACTTACTCATCCTTGCCCTAGGGTCGGCAATTATAGTGGGAGCATATCGAGAAAATTGTGTGAACTTCAAAGCATATTCCTTCACACTCATACTTTCTTAACGAAGGTTAATGAATTCAAGGACCTTTGCTTCCCTCATCTCAAGGGGAAAGAACCAATCAAGGAAAGCAACTTTGAACTTTTCCCAATCGAGAGGACCCGCATCTTTCGGTCTTTGTTCATTCAATTGGTTAAACAAAATTTGAGCAACACCCTTAAGTTTATAAGCGGCCAACTATGACTTTTCCACCGGCGTCACTTCCATAATCATCAACACTCTATAAACCTCATCAATAAACTCTTGAGGATCTTCCTCAACCTTAGAACCTTGAAACTCCAGAGGATTCATCCTAGTGAAGTTCCTCACTCTAGATGCCGTCGTACCCACAATTGGGTTCATGGGAATCGCAACCTCCATATTGGCTTGGGCCTACACTTGAAAAGTAGCCCTATACTCCGCATTAGTCACTTGCTCGGCCAAAGGATCGATCAGAAATTGAAGAGCTTAAGGAGAAGCTTCTTGTTCCATATTTTCCCTCACATTGCTTCTAGCATTAACTCTTCGAGTATCCATCTCATGTAAGCATCAGATAAGGATTATGAGTGCAATACCTTATAAAGTTAAACTCTATTACATGACTTTAGAGTAATGAATGAAGTGGAGTTTCCTAAACATCTTGTAGCCTCTCATTCATAAGTGTTGCGCGCTTCAGACTTATGGACAAGACTCTACTCAACATGAGACATCCTAAGACCTTTCTAAACCTTGTGCTCTGATTACCAAATTTGTCACAACCCAAGATGGCCCCCAAGCGTAACATGGCGTATAAGGCCCCGAGAGGCACCATACAAGCGACTTATCATTCATAACATATGAAATAGACAAGGAGATTTAAAACACAATTTCAATGTATCAATGTTTCATAAACAAAGCGGAAATTCTAAGATCGTCTCAATGGCCATCTAGTACATAAGAATGAATTTGGGTCTAGCCCATACCTCATGTTCAAACCTAAAAATAAGGAAAAACTAAATAAAATAAAGACCCGGTCCTCGAAGAATGAGGATTCACAAAATCTTAGAATCTCACAATAAGACTCTAGCCATGAAAATGGGAATTTTGACTGTCAGATCCTACATTTGGGGAAATGTAAGCAAGAGAATGTGTTAGTGCAAAATATGTACCAAGTATGATAGCCATGCATAAAACATTTGGAAACATATTTAAAAGAGATACCTTCATGAAATACAATGACCAAAATAAAACATGAGATAAAAAGGGTTAGAAAACATGAGTCATAAAACAAGGTCAATGCACATAGTTATCATCTTAAACAAGCATGAGATACTTCTTTGAAGTTACCTTATATCAACATCTTGCTTGTGGGAATTAGCTTTAACCAACATATAAGACTATGAGAGTTATCATAATGGAATCCGGTGTCTCCCACACCAAAATGAGTTGTCTTACTTGCCACTGTAAGGACCATTAACTTCTAGCTTAAGTGGGTCCACTAGCTAATGTCTATCTATACAATCCTATGTTGGCACATAGTTAATGGGACATGGGTACTCGCCACTTGTCCACTCAGTTCTAAGCTTAACTTCCACGGAATACTTCTTATTCATATTCATCTTAGTTCTTAAAGAAACATGGGTACTCACCTCTTTTCCTTACATCATGTGATATAGGTAATCGGATCTTGTCATGCTATTAGAGAGCAAGGGTAATAGCCTCCTTCCTCATAATTAGAATAGCTTCTTAACATTGGTTCATTTTAGGTGAGAAAGCCTTTCAACCCTAAGAACCCTTATCATGTGAAAAAACCATTCACAATTCATGCTTACATGTGTATATGACAAATCCTTTTGACAACACAACAATAGAAACATCGTTGAGACTTCAATCTCAAACATCCTTAAAACATATACATAGATTCCATGTGAATATTCTTGATATCATAAACTTCTCTTTCATAATAAAAAACCCATATTATATAATCATAACTTGGAAAATATGGGGATTACATGGGTTCATGGGGAATCATCATAAAAATATGAGATTAACTCAATTCATGCATAAGAGATCATAATTCAATCAATTAGATCAATAATTTATGAAACCCATAACATAGAAAAAAAACCTAACTCAATTGGAGAATTCTAACTTTGAAAATTGGAGAAGTTGGGAACTCCATGAACGAAAGGCTACCATGGATGAAAATTACCATACCTCAATGCCAATTTCATAATATCAATGGAGAAATTGGAGACTTGACTTGGAACCCTAGGTTGAACCCATCTTTTTCAAGTATTTCTAGAGAGAGAAATATTTTAAGAGGAATACTTCTTCTTCTTTTCTAAATTTGGGAGAAAGACTTGAATGTGTTGATTTTAGGGTTAAAATCACTTATATAGGGTTCTAGTTAATGGAAAAATGATGTAGTTTCAAGATAAAATAATTAGGAAACTACCCAACTGACCATGACTTACTGCTGATGCAAGCCCTTAGATGGAGGGCTTCATGAGCTGTCCAGGGGTCCACGAGTCGTCGGGGAAGTCGTGGTCCCTAGACTAGTGCTTAGGCAAGTCCTGCCCTTCTACACACCCACCGTTACGGGCTGTCTAGCTCTTCACGAGTCGCATAGGGGCTCGTGGGAGGAGGCTAGCCTAGAGGTGGGTTCTACCTCCCTTTCACGGCCACCAGTACGAGTCGTGAGGCTCACCACAAGCCGTCTAAGGGATCGTGGGAGGAGAACCTCTCTTGGACAAACACTAGAAGGCATCCTCGATCACCAACACGAGCCGTGCTGCACTTCACGGACCATCTGGGCCTCCATAAAAGGTTCTATGGCTTAGTCATGGGCTTGTGACCTCCCATTTGACTCCCTTTTCTAGACTTCTAAATTCTGAGGTTTTACACTTATAGTTAAACTCTGTTGTCGATACAGTCTGCTGTTAACTTGGACTATGCAAAAATCAACGAATGATCCTGCTTCGATCTTTCTATCGGTACTTCCCAAACTCTGGTGCTCAGAAATGGAGGTTGTGCTAGCTCTTTTCCCTTCTTTGACATTGAGTTCTTGACTATGTCTGCATATAAAGAATAAAATTCCTCGACTATATTTTCACTATACAAGCTTGGAAACTCGACCATCCACTAACACCTATGTCATTTGAACAATGCATCTATCTCTTTAGTAATGTGCAGACTAAAGGTCAAAACTCACGGCTCCTCAATAATAGGCCACCTGGGGTTTTCTTTTGCATTACAACCAGCCAACTACTTAAATATATGGAACATGCCCCAAACCTCAAAACAGTTTGGCTAAGCCACAGCCCAAACAGACTAAATGTGCTCCTATGATCCCTTGGTGTGAGACCACTGAGAACCAGATTAAGAGCTCGATACAGACCCAACCAATGAACTAACCTCCTCACTTTGTGAGCCACTCATGTACTGTGAATTTACTTTACTTTTGATGCATTAAACTTAGAGGTTTTCTTGAGTCTTAGGCTTTTTTTTATTAGATTTGATGGTGTTTTTGCTAGGATTTTGAAGGAAATAGGTTTTGGAGCAGTTGGTGTTAAAGTGTTGCAATAGCAGGGTTTTAGGTGATGTAGGACTTGACCTATGACCCCTCATCTCCACTATAAGTCATAGGTGTAAGTCACAGGTTGAAGTGCTGAGAATTGGAGCTAAGTGTGAAATAATGGATGAAGACTAACGAGTTGTAGTAACTACTACGAGCCATAGATGATGAGTTGTTGGAAAGTTCAGAGAAGATAAACTTCAGTCCATGAATGGCGGTTGAACAGGATGGGTCATACAAAGATCTACAAGCCATAGAATATGTCCGTAGAAAGCACTCCATAGATGATGGACAAGCTGCATACTGACGAAAGGTACCTATAGGCCTTAGGAACTACTATAAGCCATAGGTTACCAACCGTAGATGACACTACGTGAGCTGAATTTCCGTATTCCTTCTTTTTCTTACTTGATTTGGGATTTGGTTTCTATAAATATTAGTGTAGTTTTCATTTTTGGGTTGTTAGGCTTTTTGAGATACTTACTTTTGGCTTTGAGAATTATTATGCAAACACTTTTGGCATTTAATTCTTGAAGTATTGGTTTATGAAATTTGTGTTTGACCTTCAATTCAAGATTCCAAATTTTATCTATTCTAATTGTAAGTTTATGATTTATATTATCAACCCTATTGTGAATTGTGATCACACAAGCATGAATAACTAAATTCACAACTAGGTTGGGGGCATCATGAGTAATTAACAATGTAAAATAAATAACTAAGTAATTCTTGAATATTGTTTATGCCTGTATTGTAAATCTCTTTGTTTTGAATGCTTTTTAATGATGCGCAAAATTAGAACTCGCCTGATTCCTACTTGTCCGACCAAGGAAGTAATGAATGAGAAAGAGCTAAAACAATGGAGATTTAGCGTGATAAACGACTATCTAATAGCCTAACCCAAATCAGTGAGGGCTAATTTGGGCCAAGGGTAAGGGTTAGTAAAGCACACACCCGTAGACCGACCAGGTGGCGTGGTGAAATTCCCTACTTGGACGACCAATCACTTAGGAGATACCTAACAAACCGACTTTAGATGTTAAACACTAGGAAATAGTTATTTCTATTAGGATTACCGCATTGAGAACTTGTGGGGAACACATGTGCCCTAGTTTCATCTCATATTGATATTACAAAGTGCGAATCATGTTACTTCTTCTTACTTGTTACTACAAAACAATCAATTATTACTGTGTTACAAGTCCCCCACATTTTATGGAAGTAAGCTGACTAAACATACAATCAACACTAAATTAGCCTAAGTGTAGACCATATTCCTTGTGCGATCGATCTTAACCTCAGTAAGGTTCTTTGTTTGACAATAACCGTTTATACTTCTTTAGGGAGTGGTAATTCGGGCGTATCAAATTATGACGCTGCTGCCGGGGAATAAGGCTTTTAGATTAGAATAAATTCATTATTGAACTTTAGTCAATTATTTCCTGATTTATGTTTGTTTTTGTTTTTGTTTTCTACAGGTCTTATTTCTAGTGTATGTTAAGTACACGGAGTAAAGGAAATCCCATGACCCCCAACGATCCTAAATTAAGAAGTACTCCATGAAGAATGGTCGGAAGAGGCCAAATTCTGGAACTACATGATGATCCAATTAGAGAGGGTCATAGAGATGTTTCTACAGTGCAGCCTTTGGGAGTAGTAGGAGTTCCTAGACAAGTCCAAGAGAACCCTCATAATGAAAATGTTGAAAGAGTGAAAAATCAGCATGCAAGCAATGTTCGTGATAATTTCAAGGTTGATCATGATGTTATGGGATCAACGGGTACCACAGTTCTTCCATCACTACCACCTGGACTTCAGATTGTGGTTATTAGCAGCCTGATGCAAATGCATACATCTAGAGGGTTGTTTGTGGGGTTACCAAGAAGATCCATATGCTCATTTGAGAAATATTAAGAGTTTATTTATGAGTAGTGTGGGATGACCAGATTTAGACATGGATGTGATCGGTTTAAGGGTGTTTCCACAACCATTAAAAGGTGACACTATTGTATGGTTGTCTAAGCTACTATATAACTGAATCACCACATGGGACGAGCTACACATAATGTTCTTAGATAAATATTTCCCGTTGTTAAAGAAGTTGAATCTCAATGATAAACTTAACAACTTTGTGGCTTTACAAGGAGATGCGGTTAGTAATTCTTGGGATAGATTTACAGGGTTCATAAGAATTGTGCCTAACCACCGCATTGGTGATGAGTCGCTAGATGAGTAATTCTACAGAGGGTTTGATGACAATGGAAAAGAAATGTTGGATACTATTGCTGGAGGCTCTTATAGGGCTAATACATTTCAAGTGATTGCTGAGAAACTTGAAAGATCTCCAAGAATAATAAGACATGGATCACTAGAACTTTGGCTACAACAAAGAGCACTTTTTTCGATACAAGAAACACAAAATCGGTATCATGATGATATTTGCGAGAAAATAGCACAGTTGAGGACAGAGGTTGGCTTGGTATTGAAACATGTAAGTGGAAGCATTGAAAAAGTTAATGCAATGAATTATCATAGCAGAGCACCACCGGCTAATAAGTATATTTACGAGGAGATGTGAGTCTTCTGAATGATCAAACGGAGATTTCCAAACCACTGACCAAGTATCCAATCAAGATACTTGGCAATAAGGTTGGAACTACAGTAACTACAATCACGAAGGGAACTATGTTCATGATGAGAACTATAATCATGAAAACTACTACAATAGGAATTTGTATAGCAACAAGAATGATAAGAGTGGATCTTATGTTTCACTAGGAAACCGAGATGGAGGATCGAGTAAAAATCGCATTGAGGATATGATATATAAGATGATGAAGAGGTTTGACTCAAGTAATGACAATGTGAAAGAGATGCGTACTGATTTATCAGGTATTGGTCAAAAAGTTGAGTCGAATGTTGTATCGATTAGACAGATTGAGCAAAAGTTGTCTTCAAGTGTAAATCTGCGCCAACAAGGAACACTTCCCAGCAATACTATTTAGAACCCGAAGAATGAAGGAAATTGTATGCTATTTACTACTAGGGGTGGAAAGCAGACTATTGATCCTCTTATGTCGACTGGAGTGGAAAGTGTGAAAGAGCTGAAAGGGGATGAATTTGAAATAGTTGAGGAGCCTAAGGATCACAATGAGAAGGAGGCTGAGGTTATGCAAAATATCATCCCTATGTCGAGACCTCCACCTCCCTTCCCATAAAGTTTGATGAAGAAGACTAAAGAAGGAAAGTATGGTAGGTTCCTATCCATGTTAAAGAAGTTATCGCTAAATAATCCTTTGATTGAAGCATTAGAACAAATGCCCAGCTATACTAAGTTCATGAAAGATCTTATGACTAAAAAGAGGACTGTCAGTTTCGAAGGTGATGATAAGTTGCAGCATTGTAGTGTCATTGCTACTAGATCATTGGTGCAAAAGAAAGAGGATCCCAGAGCTTTTGCCATTCCATGTACCATTCGTATGTTGCACTTTACTAAGGCCCTATATGACTTGGGTGCTCGCATCAACCTGATGTTGTTGTTTGTGTACAAAAAGTTGGGTTTAGGAGCACACTAACCGACTGCAATGTAGCTACTAATGGTTGATCAAACTGTGATGAAATTGAATGGATGCTCCAAGATGTCCTTCTGAATGTTGACGCGTTTATCTTTCCAGTGGACTTTGTGATACTAGACTGTAAGGTTGACTTTGAAGTACCCATCATCTTAAAGAGACTATTCCTTACTACGGGGCGTGCTTTAGTTGATATGGAAAGAGGGCTGTAACGACCCGAGATCACCCCCTAGTCGTTACCGGCGTATTTGACCTCGAAGAGGTCTTATACAAGCCCTTAGCATTCATCATAGCATGTATCATAGAATAAAATTACGGAAAATTTAAAACTTTTACTTTGGAAGTTCAACTTCACTTCATATATGAAAAATAGAATCTAACTTCGTCACAATGTACCATCTAGACATAGAAGTATAGAAAATGGGACTTAGCCCTTACATCATTAAGAAGTATAGAAATAGAAAAGTACAACAATGTCTTTCAACATAAGCAAAGAACAAAACATAGAAGCTAGATCATGGGATCTTGTCCTCGGACTTGAGGACTCACCAACTTGGGGAAGCAACTCCAAATGTCTTGAGAAGTAAGCTTGAATCTTCAACGGCCCGAACCTAAATGTTTGGGGAAAAGGGAGAAAATATGGGTTAGTACAACACACGTACTAAGTATG
>JAJOOR010044586.1:0-11943 GCA_036250505.1 Solanum acaule
ACTTTTAATTTAAGGATCATATATAGAATATATTAAAATATTTTTTTAACTTTGTGGTCTTAAAGATGCGCCCCACCCCCCCCCCCCCACCCCCCACCCCCACAAAAAAAAGAACTTTTTATATTAAACTAAGTAGAATTAAAAGTACAATAAATAAACTAGAAACGAAAGAGTACTTATTAAATGTAGTTTGAACTCTTCAAACAAGTTTTTGGTCAAATATTTTTTCTACAACAGTTTGAGACTTTTCAGATTCTGAACACCAAGTTGTAGTTTGTGCAACGGATAATCATTGAACTTCTTGTCAAGTAAAAGTTGTTGCAAAAGTATATTTCATAGCTATGAAAATGAGTACAAATTAATTATGAAGATACTTTTCTCGTTTGAAGTTGAGTTATTTCATTTTCCTTGTTGCACCAATTTTTGTTGATCTATCTAATTTACCCACAAAAATATTGTAATTGCATAATTGAACAACTCTCACAATCTTGTTTTAAGAAGAAGAATAGAAAACTTACAAAACTCGTAGTTTAAAAGTGTGAGAAACCCCCTCTATTTATAGAAAACAAAGGATAGTATGAAAAGGTGATTATCGTGTCTTTTCAGATAAGTCACAACCCTTCAGAAAAATCACAACTTTTCAGAAATGTCATAACTCATCGAAAAAGTCACAACTTTACAAAACACTCACAACCCTTCAAAAAAGCCACTACCCATCAATGTGAAAAAGGTGTCTGCTTTTGATATAATATAGCGTAAATAAATATAATATTAAATAAAGAATACATACTAAATTGAGTATTTTAAGTTGGGGGTATTATACTAATTTAACATTCAAGTTAGGGAGTTCATGCTTTTAAGGTAGTATAGATAATTAGATCAGTATAATTTAGTAAAAATAGTTAATTGACAAGTCCTTTGGGTTTGATAATCTGGCTCTTTTAAGAGCCACTATATTACTTGTGCGACCGCGTACACTTGCGTGTGCAATTGGGAGCAACAGTAGTTCTTCTCATGGGACTTCAACTGCCTAGAAGCATAAGCAATCAATTTCCCCTTCTACATTAATACACCACCTAATCCGACTCCTAAAGCATCAGAATACACAGTAACTTCTACACCTTCCTTAGGTAGAGTCAATACAGGAACCTAAGTCAACAAAAGTATTGAGCTTTTGAAAGCTCTCCTTACACTCATTGGACCACTGAAAACCCATACCCTGTTGAGTCAATCTGGTCAATGGAGCTGTAATAGTGGAGAAACTTTGAATAAATCACTAGTAATAGCCTGCCAATCCCACAAAACCCTGAATCTCTGTAGGAGAAGTAGGTCGCTTCCAGCCTTTAACGGCCTCAATCTTGGACGAATCAATTGTAATACCCTCCTTGGACACCACGTGTCCCAAGAATGCCACAGAATTAAGTTAGAGCTTGCACTTTGAGAACCTGACATACAATTTCTCTTCCCTCAACCTCTGAAGTAAAATTGTCAAGTATCGAACATGGTCCTCCTCAGTCCTGGAGTAAACCAAATTATCATCAATGAAGACAATCACAAAAGAATCAAGGCATGGTCGAAACACCCCGTTCATCAACTCCATGAATGTTGCATGGGCGTTAGTCAACCTAAAGGACATCACTAGAAACTCGTAATGCCCATACCGAGTCTTAAAAGTTGTCTTAGGGATATCCGATGCCCTAATCTTCAAGTGATGATACCCGGACCTCAAATCAATCTTAAAGAACAATGATGCTCCCTATAGCTAATCAAATAAGTCAGCAATACGCGGAAGAGGATACTTATTCTTCACTATTACCTTGTTCAACTGTCTGTAATCAATATGCATCCTCATAGTCCAATCTTTCTTCTTTACAAACTACACAGGGGCACCCTAAGGTGACACACTAGGGAGAATAAACCCCTTACTCAACAAATCCGTCAACTGATCCTTCAACTCTTTCAACTCTGTTGGCACCATGCGGTAAGGAGGAATAGAGATGGGCTTAGTGCCCGATTCCAAATCAATAGCAAAATCAATATCCCTATTGGGAGGAACACCTAGAAGATCAGAAGGGAATACATCGAGAAACTCCTGAACCACGGGAACACAATCCATAAGAGGTAGTTCAATACTAGTGTCCCGAATGAAGGCTAAGTAAAAAAAAACACCCTCTTTCCATCAATCTCTGAGCACGGATGAAGGAGATAACCTTGCTAGGATAAGAACCACTAGCACCCTTCCACTCAACCCTCACAACACCAGGCATCGCTAAGGTCACAGTCTTAGCATTACAATCAAGAATAGCATGATAAGGAGAAAGCCAATTCATACCCAAGATAACATCAAAGTCTACCATCCCCCTGATTATTAAGTCTACCCAAGTGTCATACCCCACCAAACAAACAAGAAAGGATTGATACACTCAATCAACCACTAAGGGCTCACCAACGGGTGTAGAAACACGAATAGGTACATATATGTTATCACAGATCATATCAAATTCAGCAGCAAATTAGGTAGATACATAAGATAATGTAAACCCCGAATCAAATAATACAGATGCAGATCGATGACATAATAGGATGATACCTGTAATAACATCATCAGAAGTCTCTGCCTCGGGTCTCCCCAGGAAAGTATAACATTGGCCCCCTCTGCCACCTCCAACCTAGGTGGTACCTGTACCCCATTCGGTTGAGCTGCAGTACCACTATCACAAGTTATACCGCCTCTACCTAACTGAACTCTGCCTCGACCTTTACTCTCTGGTATCGGTGGTCTAGTGTGAAAAGAAGAATTAGGTTGGGGTCCTCCACAACCCCTCTGGGAAGTACGTTGTCGCATCAGGTGATCGGGATCTTCGCAACTAAATCAAAACCTCTGACTCGGGAATTGTTGTGCGGATCCTAAAAACCCACTATAATTGTCTCTCCCTGTAGGTCGTTAATGTGAACCGCACGAGCCCTGACCTCTGCTATAAGAACCCTGAAGTACCTGACCACCTTCGGATGATGGCATAGATGCATGAATAGGTCCCCGATGCTGAAAGGAACCACCCCCTCTGTGTGATCCCCTACCTCCAGATAAGGCACCATGAAACTGACCTGATGTACGGGACCTCTTAAGGTCCTCAAACTCCTCTCTCTCAATCGATTCTGCCTTTTTGGCGGCGCTCACAATGGACTGGAAGGAAGCCCCCTCTCGAGATGCCCTAAACTCAGCCGATCTGATAGAGAAAGTCATCTCCCTCACAAATCTACGGATCCTCTTCGTCTCGTCTGGAATAATGGCCAAAGAATGCCTAGACAACTGGAAATAACGGGCCTCACACTCTGTAACAGATAAGCTGCCTGTCTCTCATTCTCAAACCTCAAATGACTCTCCTCTCTTACACTCCAAGGGATGAAGTGGTCATTAAAGGCACTGGAAATTATCTCACAGGTTACTCGAGGAAATCCTACTGGCAAAGACCCTGAATAAGTTCTCCACCACTCTCTCGCTGGCCCACGAAGTTAGAGGGTAGCATACCGAACCCCATGAGACTCAGCTAACCCAACAACCTCTAGCAACTCTCAGCATGTAGTCAGAAACTCATGAGCGTCCTCACTATTCCCACCCTAAAATTGAGGTGGGTCCATCTTCTAAAATTTCTCATACATCTGTTGCTCATCCTGTGTCAGAACAACCAACGGTGCAACTTGACCCCCAACTGCTGGTGTAAGATCATTCCCAACCACGGGATCTACTCGTGGCTACCCCACTAGATCCTGAATAACTAGAGCTTGTTGTTGTCTTTGGGTCTGATCCCTCACTCTGGTCTCAGAGTCCTGTGGTGTGCCGATCGCACCACCACCCTGAGAAAAACTTTCGAGCACATTCAAAACCATAAGTAAGGTATCTTGAAGAATAGGTGTGGATGCGGGCTCTTGAGGAACCTGGTCCTCTCTGTCATCAATCTGAGGCTCTGGAGACACCTCTCTAGCACGGCCCCTCACTGGTGCTGCTCCACGGGAACGACCTCTAGCTCGAGCTCTACCTCTACCCCTAGCTAGGGCCTCAACAACTGTCTCGGGGACTGCCTCCCCTCTACCACCATTAACAGTAGCTTTAGTCCTCGACATTTGTCAAAAGATCATATGATAGCTCAGTACTAAAGAAGGTAACCACGCATGATGAGAAAGAATAAACAAAGAGAAAGTTTGCTAACAGTCTTCATCGCCTCTCAAAGATAAGTACAGACGTCTCTGCATACGATCCTCAAGACTCTACGTAGTCTCGACTTATATACACGTAAGACCTATGAACCTGGGGCTGTAATACCATTTTGTGACAACCTAAAAATGGATGTGATGGCACTCGTCTTATCCCACCAAGACAAGTTAGCCTAAAACCCAACTATTTCGATAAAGTGCGAAAATAAACTAAAAATAAAAGTTTAATAACAATTGCTAATGCGGATAATAAATCAACTTAGCTAAATCCCCAAAACTTGGTTTTCATGTGCACAAGCCTCTAATGTAATACAATGGAATTGAAATAATACGTAAGTCTCAAATGACATTGTCTCTCAAGTAGAACAAAATCATGATTTAGGAGTAAGAAGGTCCACTGAGAAGATAAACAACTACTTCACAAATCTCCACAGGAAGCCTCAGAAAGAAGAGAATAGAAAGAATCACGAAGATCTGGGCTCGTAACCTACAAAAATTTAGAAGCAAGGGGTGAGTACCAAACCACATGGTACTCAGCGAGTAAACTTATAAACACAAGGTAAGGGAATAGAATACGGGTACTCCTTACATCCCAACCGAACCTCCACAACTACAACCTGCATAAAACCCACCCAACCTAACAGTTCGCAATTTTTATAGCACACAACTCAATTACAACATTCCAAAAATTACAGATCAACAACACACAAGATCAAGTTCATCAATCACAAATTTCATTTAAAGGCACTCACAAGTTAATAAATGATATAGATAGGTAATGTAATGAAATGGAATGTCAAGTATAGTAATGCATGTCTGACCTAACGATACACACCTGCTGTCTCTCATTCCAGGACCCATGGGGGACATATTTGTACATGCATCCATCGTAGCGTGCGATACGATCCTCGATAATAAAATCTATCGTGGCATGTGACACATCCCTCAGTAATACTATATGTCGCAGCGCACGACACGTCTCTTAAAATGGTACATCCTCTTTAATTTCTTATTCTTCCTCAGTTCACATAACTCTTATCTCACCTATGTCTCAAAACCAATGCAAATGACATGTTCACAAATAGTGAGGAGATGACAATTTTCATAATAATGCAGAATCCACAACAACACAATCGTGATACAACATCAACAATGAGTCAATATGCCTTTCAAACCATTCTCAACACATCACACATCAACAATTAATCACACTGCCTTTTTTTTTACCCATTTTTTATCATTAGAACTATTCAATATGGACAAGTCAATCAATCACCAAGTCCCATTACTCCCCAACACATACCACAAGGAAATACATGATTCTATACACTTAACAAGGGTTTAGAAATCCATTTACCTCAAATGATCGAACAATCACTCCGAGACTTGAGTCCTCCCTTTTCATTGAGCTTCCAAATCAATGCAATCTATTCAAGTACATATTCACAATAAGATTTTGAAACTAACAACACTCATATTACTATAGGTTTAGCCTAGACCCAAAAGGTCACCCAAATCTCTAATCAAGTTCCTAGGTTTTAAGCTTAGGGTTAAGTCTTTATCCCTCCAATTGACAGAACTCTAATAGTAATTCACATAATAAAATACATCTAATATTCAATTACATATATCAATATATTAATATTTAAATCATAATATGATAACTATAAGAATAAAAATTTAAAATCATAGCAAAGTTACGCCACCAATAACTTCCAGCAATGAAAACAATTTGCAGGACTCAAAAAATATACCAATTTCCCATCCTAACCTACCATCTCCATTCATTAGCTCATCAATATACTATACTCAATTCTTAATCACTGTGTCCTCCACTATGCCATAATTATCCACAACACTTGTCCCCTAAATCCTTAAGCTAATGTTCCAATCAAAGAATAAAATAATATTTTTTTAAAGTACTAACCTGGAGAACTATTCCAATAGTAGCTAACGTAAAGAATAATATAACAAATCCTTAACAAGCAAGAATTATCACATTACAGCAACCAAACCCACCAACACATGCGGCAGCCACATATGGCTTCAAATTTCTTAATTTTTTAAATTTCTCATCTTCACTTTATTAATATAATAATCATTATTTTTTATTTTCCATCTAATTCTTAAGAAATTACTACATAGATATTCCAACATATACAAAGATGAGAACTTTAACTAAACCCTGAACAATCTTTGTTAATTGCTTTATTCTTCTCCGTTTTATTATTTTACGAAAATTCCCAAAAATGATCTTCCAGGTCATTACAACAGGGCATCTTTCAGCGGCTGATACGAGAACTCAGTTAAGGGACGCTTGACTTTGATCCAAGGGTGAGCTACTCTTTCAGGCTGCCATGGGTTCCTCTACATTCTCTTGTCCATCTTTTCGGGAAAATACATTAGACTATAAGTCTAGGTTTTTCTAAGTTTTTGGGGTTGCATCCCCATCCTCGACTATTCCGAATTTTGGTACTACGACTTTCAATTTCTTGGGGTTTTATTTCCGCATATTGTTTTTGGTCATAGTCCGTCTTTATGGGAACTTGGTACATTACTTACTCTAAAATGTTTTCCTTCTATTTATATTTTGACTTGGTTTTTAGAAATGTCATGTTAGGTTAATTTCGGGTTGGTAGTTGGTTTTTCCACTAGGTGGTTGGTTTAGAAAAGGATCCTAGGCTTTCTTTGAACTCTCCAAATTATTTATACAAAGACGTACCCTTACACGTGTCTCTAGTTAGCCCTATTGAGTCTATAACCTATTATTTGGCACCAAATAAATAGCCTAACCATTCTTTTGCTTGATCCGTCTTGATGGTCTAACCTTCTACGAATACTCCTAAGTGCAAATATAAATTAAATACCTACATTTGAGGGTGGATAGGTTGAAAACACAAACACTAGCCTTGAGCCTAAGCTTGGGAGGGTGATTGTGAAAAATGTGAAGGTTAGTTAGTAAAAAGGTGAAGTAAGCAGATTGTTCCTTAAAAAAAGGGAATTAAGAAGGAAAAGTTTTGCATAATTGTTGTAAAGGAGGAAAATTTGGTGGTGTTATGAGAAAGCAAGTCATTCCGTTCCTAAACCAAGAGTCATTACCCTAAACCCGCAAGTCCTAGTTTATTTTGAACCAAGTGTGTCTACGTTAGTGAAGAACTACATAATGGATAAGCCTATAGTACATTATGTGAACATCTGATCTTAAATTCCCAAGTATTTGGTTAATTTCTCTACGAGTAGGGATTCTCTTTTAATGAGATGGAAAATAAAATTGAGGAGGAAGTGATTGTCTTTGTCGATTAGAGGTCATGAAAATATAATATGATAGGTATGCAGGCTTGGAGGTTGTTATGTCATAAAAATAATGTAGCTTATCTGGTTCAACGTTAGTATAAGTCAAGTCATTGTTTGTTCATAAAGTCGACTATGTTTCTATATCAGCCGCGCTAGCATGTTCTTAGGGGTTCATCCTTCGGCGGAAAATATTGTTATATATACATGGTTAAAATTATTTTTTAGGTATATATAATAAATGTCGAACCCCCTTCGACTAGTTCGTGTGTTTACTTCTTCAGATTTTGAACCCCACTATATGGTGGTGAAATTTTAAAATATTTGAGAACAATCAATAGTTTAAATTTGAGTGTTTTCATAAGTTGGTGATTTACCTACTTATCTGGTTCTTAAGCTTACACTTTTATGCATTTTTGTGAAGAAACGAGTGCGCTTATGGTGTTTTAGCCCAAAAATACAGGTATGCATGGTTGTCAAAGGAACGGAGTGAATATTCAAAAGAGAAACTTGCTAGATTTGCTTCTTATGCGATTGATATGATATGGTTGCAAGTAGGGTTGGGCATGGCATGGTAGATACCGAATATCATATCGAAATCGAAATTTTTAACATTGCGATTTGAATATTATGGTATTCGATATGCATTTAAAAAAAGTTTGGTATTCGGTACAGTATTTGATATCTATAAAAAAAAATAACGAATACCGTACCAAAGTAAATAGTTACCTATAAAATTCATATATATGTAACAATATAATACCACCAAATATATAAATTAGTAACTAATTATTTAGATATTGAAATTTTGACTAGTCTATCTTGATTTAATGTTCTTTTTGGGTGATTGATTAATTAAGAGAATTGTTTGACCTTTAAGAGGCCCGGACCAAAATATGTTATTGCTTTGGGCATTTGCTCTTTTGAATATTTTTACATTTGTAAGATATTACTATGATATAATCGAGACGTTTCTTGAAAAATCTAAGTTAAAGTTCTTTATTATATGAATATCTGTAAGTTGCAGTTGACCAAACTATGGTAACCGATTTATCGTACTGTAAAAATACCAAAATTAAACTTTAAAATATCGAACCATACCAAATTATAATTTGGTATGGTAATAGTATAATATTTTTAAAAATCGAAACCAAAATTACCCAACTGAACTTTTCAATACCATACCATGCCTACCCTAGTAGCAAGTCATCATGTGACATTGCATCGCATAGTTCACTAATCGCAACATGAAGGGAAATAGGTATAGGAAAAGCTTCGCACTAATGTGATAACAACTCTAGATGTAGTGACACATCCCACACAGCTCATATCGCAACTCAGACGCGTCATATTGGGTTGGGGTTCACGATGTGAAGGAGCAGATACGAACACACTTGCATATATATGCAACGATGCAACGTGTGCACAAGTCCTATTTCTGTTTGATTTATACAATCTATCGAAGAAATTATAAATAACTATTTGAAGAGTTCAATTTTGACTAGAAGAGGTGTTACCCTGTGGAGAATAGCACTACTCAATAGAAGAGAACAATATTCTTGACTATTCAATTGAAGCTTTTGATTATTGCTTCTCATTAGGAAGCATGATGTCTCACTTTTTAATTATTGTTTCAGCAATATCCAGGGATTACTAACTCCATGTATAGGGTTGTGGAACCCTAAAGGCGAGTTACTATAATAGGATTGTCTTATTAGGATCTTTATATGGCTGTATGATCAGTCGTTTAGTTTTGTATGAATTCTAATGGAAGACCTACCTATATTAGAACTCGATAGCTTGTATATTAAACTTGATTGGCAAAAGAGGTCAAGATTAGAAAAAGAACTAAGCATAGGGATCTGGAATATGACTTCCATCTAAGGACATGAGACCTGATGCAGATGGTCTACATGAGACCAGTGATGATAAATACTCAGTGCACACCCCAAGTGCCGCAAGGAACTAAGGCGACATCCTCTAGATGTACTAGAAGGATTCTAGAGGTACCTTAGAGTCCATCAATTTTACACATAAGATCACTTAATTGGATATATATAGAGACAACCAATTCAAAGTTACGACCTAAAAGGGGACAACCTTAATTAGTTTCTCAAACTCATTGATAAAATACATTCAAATCATTCTATGTTACACATATTAAAAGAAACTCTTAATAATTTTCTTATGGAAATCTGTAGTAGAAATATAGACTACTTCTCCTGGTTATGCCAAAGAGTAATATTCTCATCATATTCTTTGTAGAATTATATGATCCAACATCATTTGAATTCTATATTTGAGTGACCAGAGGCGTATTTAGCATTTATAGATAATGGGTGCACTATTACAAAAAGGTGGATCTAAGACATAAATTTGATCGGTTAGATTCTTTTTACCGAAAATCATTAAAATTTTAAAATCATAGGTCCAAAATTAACTTTTATTTATCCAAACCAATTACAAAATCTTAGAAAGAAAACTAAAACAAGATAGATAAAAGATTCAAATTTCTAACCTCACCTAGATAGGTGCACCCAATCATCATCATACTACATTATATGATACTTCGAGTCTGGGTTCACGCATCTATATTTAAATATTTTTAAAAAATATAACACTACTATATATGATTTCGGGAGGGGACCATGGGTTCACGTGAACCCGGTGACCCCCTCCTGTATACGCCCCTATATTTGACACGACCGCTTTATAACTTTTTGAAGGTGTAGTTTGGATGTATCCTTATTATAAACTGTTTCTATCAAGTCCTAATTTGTCTTTTCAAGAAAAACTGAAATATTATATCATAGCCATCAACCAACAAAGAAAATAAAAAATTATTTGATTCTCTTATTACCCAAAAATCATGCAAAACACAAAAACCTTACGAATATACACCATCATTGGGTTCACAAGCTCAACAGAAGAATTAGTTAGTTATAATGCAGGGAAAAACAACAACCAAAATTACTTAGAATTAAATAAGAAAAGAATTTTATGTTATTATTTGTATTTCACAATATTATGTACCCAAAGAGAGTGTATTTGATCAAATTAAAAAAAAAAAAAAAAACTATAACTCTTTAATAAAAAAATCCTATAAAATATTTATAATGTTCCTGTTCGCAACAAATTTCCTTAAGCGCTGAAAATCAACTGCAAGAAAAATAAATAAAAGAAAATTGTTATTTTTATTGATGAATGGTTGTGAGTACAATTCTGTTGTTCTCTTGATTCTCTCTCCTAAGATTCTCCAAGATTCGAGGGCGTTCAGTAGCATATTTCTCGAAATGTTAGATGATGTAGACCTCCTTGAGATGTTTTTGATCTCCGGGAACGTCGAGAAGCACTTCGTCGTTGCAAGTCGATCTCCGGGAAGAACTCTATTGACCACTCCTTCGAAGAGCTATGTAGTTGGTGTTGTGGTTTTCTCCAATTGCAGAATGCTTGTTGAAGAGTTTTCTTGATCCCCTTAGAATGTCAAGTTCATCCCATATTTATAATTGTAGGGGGTGGACAAGGTTGCTTGTGATTGGCCAAAGGATGCCATTTTGACACTTGGCGGATTGTGATTGGTTCTTGCATTTGACTGGGACTACCACCTCATTTGGACATGTGGCGTCACCTTGTTGGTCTTGGATGCCTAATCATCGTGACATGTGGCATGAGTTTGGGTTTCAAGGTGCAATGGACCTTGGATTTGAATTTAATAAGATGGACTTGTTTATTTGTAAAGCCCAAATGAACATGGATTTAATTCAAATTTTGTATGAATTTGATCCAATACAATTTATGTGTCTACAAATGCCCCTTACTTCGAGACTTGTCTACGTGTAGGCTTGCCGAAGTTTGGCGACAAGACTTGAAGTATTCATGAATGTGGGTTTTTTTTTTTTGAGACTTGTCAACGTGTAGGCTTGCCGAATTTGACGACGAGAGTTGGAATCTTCATGAATGTGTTTTCCCTTTTTGAGACTTCAAGAGTATTTGTTTCTTGTCGTCGTATTCTAACTAGGCCACTACAAATGATTTGCTTGTAGTGATCTGAATTTTTTTTAAAACATTCTTGCTCGACAACCACGTGGACCCTCTATATTGATTTCAAATAGATGGGTCTAGTGAGTAGTAACATTATTTTTGTCTGATTTTCCTTGCAAGGTGTGAGGAAAAAAAAAACAAGAAGATTGATTGGATTTTGAATCAAATAAAAAGAATATCAACTTTCCTTTATCCAAGTCAATGAAGATAATCTTCTTTCCTTAACTCTTTGGTTCACCCTTCCATATTGGTGTGGCTTCAAAATGGACATGGAATATCTCAATCCAAATCAGATTTTCAAATTCCAAATTCACCTTATTATGCCTTGTGGAAGGATTAGAGATCTTTCACAAGAATCCCTATATAATCCTCTCCAATGCATAAAGAACTTCATCAAAC